>CABFVX010005063.1:0-55691 GCA_902151425.1 Timema shepardi | reverse complement strand
ATCATTAAAATTCATTGATCCTAATCTCCTCTAGTTCTCATTACTTGTATTAACCTGTATGTTCATGCACCGTGCCAGACGGTGCACTTTTCACAATAACACAATACAGTCAACCAGTAGAGAAGTTTGAATAACGAAAGTTTCAGTTTATGGTTTTAACTTTTTAAGTAGGTACCGTAGTGATTAAAACTAGAGCACCCCAATCACATTCTCCATATATGATCGAAAGAGAAAATAATTTATAAAGTACAACAAAAATAACTTATTTATAATAAACATACTAACTACCATTTGTATTTGTTTACGATTGTAAAAGTACTTAAATTTGCTTTGTAATGTTTAATATTTGTAATCATTTCGTCGATCCAATACAGTTGAGTAATCTAACATTGACGACATGAAGACCTCGCCAAAAATGTATTCTTTGTTGCTATCGCCGTATTGTTGTGATACAATATGTTATGATGACTAATAATAAGCGCCTTTCATATAACATGGAGGTAGAGTGGAAAACTATTAAAATACTATTTGTGGGCCCCCTACCCATCCGGTAATCGAAGCCCAACCTTCCCATTACTAGCAAACTGATAGATACCCAAATTTTCTTAAGATGTGGGTAACGCGACTTACACCACCCGGTCTTGGGGAGCATCAGACAGCTCTGTTCAACAATGACTTAGAAAGGCTGTTGGAGAGTGAGGAGAAGGGTGCGTGACGGGGAGGTCCACTTTCAAATTTTGATTCTTTTTAGTGTCAAGGTTTTGTATTAGTCTTGTGCCACAAACAAAAAGTTTTGTACCCCACCCCCACCCACCAAATTGGAGTAATTAGCATATAAAAGTACTCAATCTAAGTTATTGCAGGAGTACCACTTTAGAATTTTTAGCTTTTGTCAATGCCAATGTTTTATACTAGTTTTGTACAGTTTAGTACCACAAACAACAAGTTTTGTACCCCACCCATTTTGAGTGAGCCTATTAAGCATATCAAAATGACGATTCCAAATTAAGATGTGTTTACATCTTTAGAATTTTGAGCTTTTTTTCGATACCAACGTTTTGTACTTGTTTTGTACCACAAACAAAATGTATTGCATCCCCACCCATTTTGAGTAGTTAGAATATCAAAGTGGTCACTCAAAATTAATTCAGGGGTAATACTTTTGAATTTAGAAGGTTTTACATGTAAACATTTTGCAGACTTTTTTACCAAAAATATTTTTTTTTTACCCCCATCCATTTTGGGTAATTATCAAAACAACGTGGTCACTCAATTAGAATAAAAGATTAAAGTGAGAATCACTCCAAATAGCTTAGAGGTGCATCCAAATTTGAAATATTTCTAGGCGAGAAACACTTTAGGCCTATAAAAGAATCTATTTAATTTTTTAAATCAAGGCGAAGACTACTCATAGCTTCTAGCGTGATCAATTTTACAAAAAAAATATTGAAGGAGGGCCACTCTAAATAGTTTATAATATAAACTAACTGATTTTAAAAAATATGAGAGGAAAACCACTGTTTAAAAAATACATAAGATCGAATATGAATGTGAAACTATTAAATGGCTTTAAACAGAACTCTAGCATTGTAAGTAACTATGGAATTTATAAATATGACACCCCCATTTATCCCTATGAAAATGATTTGGATCCGCCTCTGAGGTAGTATTTTAATTAAACTATACTCTAAAAACCTCGATTAATCTGGCGAGATATAATATCTCGCCAGATTAATCGAGGTTTTTAAAGTATGGTTGACGCAAACCAAATGTATGTTACAAAGCGGTACAGAATTATTAAAAAAGTTTGCATTGAAAAAAGTTCAAAATCATAAAGAATGGAGTAACAATTTTGATATGCTAATTACTCAAAATAGTGGGGGTACAAAACTTTTTGTTTGTGGTACAAAACTAAAACAAAACGTTGACATAGAAAAATAATTCAAAATTTGAAAGTTGTATTCCAAGTTAATGCACCTCGAGACGGGGTCTGCATGACTCTTGCATAACGCGGGCGATTATCAGGTGTTTGGCAAACGATTCAAACTTGACGCCTGATTTAATCGAGTGAAAAACAACATTGTAACCAATCAGGAACAACGTTAAGTAAAACGAGGGTCAAAGACTATTGAAAACGTTTTAAATAAACAACGTTGTAATAGACAACGTTACAGCAGGACTTAATGTGGTTCAATAGGCTGGATTTTGTTGCAAATGTTGAGACTGTTGAATATTTGAAAATATATTTTATGTGAAACAACAATTTACCATGCCATAATCTTCTTTTGGGTGAACCACTGTGGTGGCCGTTCGGTATAAGGCTATTCTTACAACATAACATAATTCCAATACTTAATTTAGTTCCTTAAATCTTACAGTACGTTTTATTTTATATTAAAAAGTCAATCTCGTGTACATTTCATAGCTTATTTGTAATATTTAGTCACTCTATAGTGTTATTTTTTTAATCAAGTTTGTGAGCCAATTAGACATTTTTTTTTATCTTTTAACGTATGGAATATCATTTATTCCCAAAAGGGTGTCCGGTATCATTTTAAAAGTGTAAAAGTGGTAGTAGTATTAGGAGTAGTAGTAGTAGAAGTAGTAACAGTAGTGGTGGTAGTAATCTGCCAGTACCGTATTATATAACTTCATAAAAATCCCTTTTTCGACATCGTTAATTTAGTGTGCGAGTACTCATGAGTCAGCTTACCCAAAAATTATCATCACTCTTCGCCACTGACTTCACCCAAAATTTCTTCCAACTCCTCTACAACCCTTTATTTTCCTATAAAGATTTAAATGTTTATTTGATCAAAATTACTAGAAATTTTAATTTACTAACGCATGAAGTATGGGCTAGGATATTAGGTTTGGTAAGAACCATATATATAGTAAAGGTTTGATCACAATTATTTTAAACATTAATCTGGGCTTTTATATTCGTGACATCTAACGCAGTGGTTCCCAGCCCAATGGTAAAGGGGTGGGGGGATAAGGTGCTTGAAGCACTTTGGTGTTAGGGGAGTGGGTGGAACAAAAAATAACGTTGAAAATCAGACAATAATTAAAGCTTAAGTTAGGAGATAATTTTTTCTTGCGATATTGGCAACATTGCCTAGTAATCTGTCAGGATGTGCTATGGCCTGTATGGTCGAGAATATGGGCAAGTGATGGTGTATACCTTTGTGGGTTCGTTATTGACATTCGAGTTGGATTTTTAAAGTTTTTATTAGTATTATTATGTCTAGTATAAATGTGATGTTAATAGTGACATAAGTATGAAATAATCTACAGAATATTCGGAAGCTTGTGACAAAACGAGGTGTTGCTAGGAATAACCAATCGATTGTCTGAATCCTATGGGGTCCCTACATGGTTTCCAAATCATGCTACCCTGAGCTCGAGTGGTAGTCCTCTCCCACACATACTGATGAATTGTTGTCCTAGCCCACGTAGTCCCAAATCGGGCAGTGACCCCTAAACGGTGATGTTGTTTAGTCAGCCAAGATGGCTGAATCCCCTGCTCTTTATCCTACCCCTTGGCCTGGGTTCTGACTAAGGAATTCTGACAATGTTTATCTGGTCAGATCCTCCATTCTATTTGTTTACAGGTTAATCACAACAACACTCGTTTTGTCATTCACAATCTATAATACACAATATTATACAGACACACTTTCCAAATTAGGCCGTGCGTTTAAATTATACTTTTAATGTGCTATATTAATTATTAGTCTACAGACCTATCATGTAGCATTCGTTTGTTTAATCTGAAAATTGTAAATACTTCAAACTGGATTTTCTGCTTAAGAGTTAAAAAAAAAGTTGATAATGTATAGTCCTAATTCCCACGTATCCACATTGTCTAGGAATATAAAATGAGGCAGTGAGTTGGGCAGTCTAATTGATAATTATTATTGATTAATACGTATTTACTGTTCATTGGTAAAGAATGTAACGGGGGTTTATTATTGGTCGAAAGGGAAAATACTGTAGCAGCAGTGATTTATTATACTAAAATGGCTGTTTACATGTCCTGTAGTAGCAGAAAATTCCTGTTACACAATCGTCCAAACTTCACCATTTTCCCGCATGGGCATTTCGTGCGTTCTTACAACTGCCACACACATAAACCTCATGCTAGATTTTTTCAATGTTCACTTTTTAAACGTGGTACACTAGCGCTAAGCTTTACGATAAACCAGTGGCATTTAAATAAATTACTAAACCTTTACATCATATACCTTGGTCCAATTAAATTGTTCGCTCTCTTTTTAGTTACTGATCTGTGATTTTTTTTATTTACCTTTATTTATTTATAATGATTATACTATATTAAATTGATATAAAAAATGTTAACTATTCTCACAACTTATTGAAGATAGATATCTTAGGAAGTCTTTCTATACAATACTAACAGTTGCTATGAAGCTAATTTCAATTTCTTCAAGGGGTTTCATTGTTTTAATAAAACATAAGAGGGCCTCTATAATACATTTACTTCTTCCTATTTTATTTAGGTCTACTGAATTATTATTTACCATCAACTAGTTTAAATTTAAACTTTTATGTATCTTAATTTATAATAACAGATTCTGGCATTAATAATTTTGTAAACTTTGTTGATTTAAAATGAATGCGACAAGCCTATTTGTTTCAACAAGCAGATTGGTGCTGCAAGCTGACATCAATGATCCTTCAACATTTATGGACCTTTATCGTCTAGTGCCATACCTTCGTCAATCTTTGTCATGTACAGTATGTGGCAATCTTTTAATAGAACCTCACACACCTACAGAGACAAACTGTCAGCATCATGTTTGTCGGTCTTGTAAGGGTGGTCGCAAAAAATTGAAACCATCCTGCAGTTGGTGTAAAAATTATGACAAATACATAGAAAATGTACAGCTACGTATTTTGTTACAATGTTACAAGAAGCTCTGTGAATATGTTACAAGCACATCCATATTTGCCATGCTTGGTATAAATTCTGTTGGTTGTACTAATACAAGCCACACTTCAAGTCTTAAAGATCTGATTAGGGAAGGTGCAGGGTTCAAGGATGATTACAAGAGTACTGGAGGTTTATCAAAATCTGCATACAGCATTCTTCCATGCATTTATACAAGTACTTCTACTCAAACAAACACTGCTTTAGCTACCTCTAATATTCTATCTATGGAACCAAACAATTACTGTTCTAGTAATGATGTGCAAGATTATCACACAGCTGACTCATCAATGTACTCAGTTATGTATCCTGGCCATGGAAGTAAGATAACAATCAAGCGAAAAGCTTCTGATTATGAAGTAGATGCATTCAACAGTAGTGGCAGTGGCGATTCTTCTTTGCCGGTAAGTTAAGTGTTACTGATTTGGTTTGTAAGCGATAAGTTATTAGCTTATTAGGGCCTATATTAGAAAATGTAACCTACCATAAATAGAGGTCTACTATATAAGATATATCTACAGATTTTTACGTAGGCCTAATACTGTAGGTATGAATAATTTAGAGATCAAATTTAAAATGCAGATATTATTGGCAGTTTTAACAACATTATAAACTTGGCCTATATAATTTATGATAAGAAAGCATTGGGAAGATCAAGACGCAGAAGGCAAGATACCATAAGAATGGACCTGAAATATATTGGGTCTAATGAGGTAGACTGTGTAACACCGCCCAATAGTCTTACCAAAAGAATAAGGCTGGCGCACAACATAAATATATCGTATAAACAAAAGGAACCAATAATTGCAGAGGAGCCGATAGGATAGTAACAAAAAGCGAATAGGCCCACACTGGTCTATTCACTTTTTGCTTCCATGAACTCACACCCCAATTATTTCATTATATATTACGGGTACAAGCGAAGGATATAATAAAGGTTTGATATAAAGAGATACATCAAAAATAACATTCGAGTTTTATTGTGATAAATATTGAACAATAAATTTGTGCTATGAAGCAATGGCGAATAACAAAAGTTACGAGAACATTCAGTAACCATGATCGGTTACAATTCAATGTGATATATAAGGTTACTCCAAAGAGTAGAAAACAATACAACGACAATATAAAACTTTGGGTGCCGTATGGGCTATACTTATCTATGACCTTGATCATACGAACATACCATATTTCCCTGTCACACAGGTAATACAAGCCTTTTACTTGGACAACGATAATAAACTATCTCTTGTCATTTGAACAATAAGTTGCAAGTCCTAACTTTGACAACAATATAGTAATATTACATACGCCAGATTAAACTATCTTTACCATTTGAGTAATATGTTACAAGTCCTAACTTGGACAACAATAGCAATGTCACATAAGCAAGAATAAACTATCTTTACCATTTGAGTAATAAGTTACAAGTCCTAACTTTGACAATAATATACAAATACTACTCAGCCGTATGGGTGATAGACTTCTAAGCTCTCAACACCGATACGAAAGATTTATCTGATTACCAAACCCTTCCTTCACCACTGACAAGACATCTTATGAATGTGAGGAATGCCAGGCCTCCACCGTGGTTCGGATTCCACGTTAAGCTGTAGGTCCTTCATTTCATCTCGCAATCACCCTACCATTACACATTAGTGTAAGTGCGTATAACCCGAACGGGTAGTAAGACGCAGTGCTAATAATAATAATAATTACACCGATACGTAAACAAAAACTCATGACATCGCACGAAACCTTACGGGGCTTCATGTTGAAGTAAACTAATATGAAAGAGTTCAAATTTAATAAAGTTTTTATAAATTGTTAATATTACTCGCCAAAAAGGAATTTCCATGAACAATAGGCCGAAAGAGAATTTAGTACCTCCCTGAAATATCCAGGGCACCTAGGTGTGTCCGAGGACACAATCCAGACAAGAGTCCTGACAATATTGGTCGTACATTTTGAACTACACCATTATATACTCTCAGATTTAGCTCAAAAAGGGGGGAAGAGGGGTAAACACACAACGGTCATCACAAAACAAAGACGAGAGGGAGGGGATGGATAGAAATCCGTGGAACCATGTAGTAGCTTGTAGAATATTCCAGGCCACGTGTTACAACATAACACTTCAGTCTTACACATGCGCACCACACTTTTCCCACCCCGCCTCGAGATACCGCTCAGTCCACTCTTGCACGATATTTCCTCTTTTAGTCGTTTGGTGATTATCATAGAGGCAAGTTGTTGTGATCTCGTGCGGGGAGGACATAGTGTAAGTGAGACAGCTGAATGGGGCCTAGGTGAGTTCATCCGCTTAATTCTTGGTATGCTTTTGTAGTTTATTTCCAATAAATGCTACAACTGGATAGAACTAGCTAAAGGTGGCGTACTTTTGTAGGTGCGGCAATAAACTTTTGAGTTCCTAATGCCATAGAGTAAGTAAGTAAGCTACTTTACCTATACATAATGAATATAAAAATATTTTATTTGTTTTGTCACGGTAAAATATATGTAAGGCTAGGTCTAAGTTAAATTATATTTTATTACATACTTAGGAAGACAGTGAGTGAATAAATTAGTACCATGATTTATAAAGTTAAACAAAATTTTGAATAGTAGGCCTAATTACAGTAGACACTTAAAACCAAAGTATGCCTACCTAACTAAAATCAGAGAGAAATGTAAATATTGATACACTGTTTTGTTGACAATATTAACTAGGGTGTCTAGTGACATGGAAAACAGGGCCAAGTGTCATGGAAAATTCTGGCAATTTAATCAAATTTATGGGATATTTACATATTCCCTAAAATGCCAACTTTTATTTACAACATGGGTGACCTGGCGGTGTGTTGAGCTTTCAGCTTTCAAAATAGATGGCGTTGCTAACATTATACAAACTGGTGGATTCCAGCCATCAGGTTGGCAGCATTACTGGTTTGTTTAAACAATTGGGAGGCTGGCTGACCGGTAATCAGTCAAGGCAGCAAGCAAACTTTTCCTAGAACTGATAGAGATAAGAAGTGTAGTGCCAACCGTAAAGTGTGTAAGCGACCAAGTTGGACCAAATATGGGGAGATAAAATGTAAAGATACAATCACACTCTCGAGCAGAAAAATTAGCCTAGCCATCCCAGCCAGCTAGACGCTTCTGTCTGGGGGTTCAAATCCCTGCTGAGGGTATTTTGAGGAGATCTTATTCAATTGCTTCCTTCTACTCTCCCACACAAATGTGGGTGCATTTCCTTCATTAATTCTGCCTGTTTTGGTATGAACTAATTACAACAGTGGGTTAGGGATAAATACGTTTCAATTTAGAGGAAGTGTACGCGCATTCATGTGGAGAGAGAGTAGGAAAATATTTAGGAAATATTACCCGATCATGATTGAGCCACGATCTCCCAGTCATCTGTAGACTAGTCTAATGTGAGAATGACGCCTTAGACCATGTGGCCATAAAAGTTGGATATTACCAATCCTAATGTCTAAAAATAACTAAACGATTATAATAACATAACTTACCAAATCTTTAAAAATTATGTAAGTTAGAGAAGTGGGAAGGAGCTTACGTGAGGGAGGGAGGATCTAAAATCATGTAACAAAACCTTACGTAATTTAAGGATGGCTCCCTTGCAATAAAAACTATGGACCATAGATACAAGGCCTAGCAGCCGGGTCATATTATTGATCAGAGTAGAAATGAACTCGGGTCATTGCTTTATAACTCTCCTTTTAAAAAAAGTCTTGAACTATTATTTTTTCAAATAAATATCTGGGGAGGGTAGTGATAAATAATACTGTATACTTATTTTTCAGAGAAAAAAATATTTAAGGTAAAATTAGAGATAACTCATTTTTGAAGATTTTGTCACTAACTATAATAACCTATACGAGAGAGTATGTAGCTTATGATTTGATTTTGTCGTATCATTTATTTTCTTTTATTCGTAAAAAGCAATTTCATTTCGAAGACTAGAACAATTTTGACTATAAAAATATATGTTATTTTTATTGCTGATATCACCGCGTCATACTACCTGTTCATGTTATACGCATATAGGATAATCTAATTGGGTAGTAATGAGGAAGGAAGCATTTGAGAGGTTATCTACCAGCATTTTTATTTTGGGAGATGAGGAAACAATTTAGGAAAAACTACCCTCAGTAGACCCTACCAGAATTTGAACCCCAAGCGCTCCGCTATCAGCAGGCCAATTTAACACTGTAGTGACACATTAGATAGATCACTCCGCCACTGAAGTGGGTATCTGTTATTCAATACGGTGTTTACAGTTTTCAAACATCTATAGGATTTACACAATTTTCCAAAAATAAATGTTTTTGGGAATAAATTTTCATCCTATTGGTAGATTTTAACTTGAGTACGATCTCCATGGTGTCAGCCTGCAAGCAGGCCACACCAATCGAGAGGCTGCCATATGTTGGTGAAGATAGTGCCAACATTTTTGGGTTGACGGTGTCATGTGGTCAGCACAACGAACCCTCCAGCCTTCTATCTCAGTTTTCTAGACTGAAGCACTACTTATTCATTCAAGTAGCTCCTCAATTGTCCTTACGAGGTTGATTTTGGTTCCGTTTCAGACCCACTGCTTCGCAGACAGAATTGGAAGCACTAGGGATCGAACCCGGGACTTAGGGACCTGAAGCCAGTAAATCTGACCACTATATCTACAGAGGCTGTTGGGTATCAACTACTTACTTACTTACTTTGTGGCATTGGGAACACAAAAGTTCATTAACTTTAATGGTTTTAAATGTATTTTACTTATCATCGACTCCATGTCGTGGTCAATATTGCTAAAGCGCTATGACTGATCACTGAGTGCGTAAATTAATCAGCTGTAGTAACTTCGCTTGTTTTATTTCCTGTAAAGTTGAAATTACTTAGTACTAGGGTGAGACGAACTCGGCCAGGTCACAAGAGATTTTGAACATACTATAAGTGCGTTACAGAGTGTTAGTAACATTTACTTTCAGCTAAGAGCTTTTTTAGAAACATTACTTGAAACATCAGAATAATCGCTACATTGTTATATAGAAATATTTATTTGTATCTTAATTTTGATATTATTTCTACAATAATTAAAATAGTATCGCTACTCATCTGTTGTACTTAAATTAGTAAATACAGATAGCCTAAACGCCAGTAATATGATACCATTAAACAAAACTTGCCTTTTACGACAAGCATTTAAATAATCAATTATATTGTTGAGTTTCTTTGTGCGCCTCTTTCTTCCATCGACCCATGCTTCACAAACTTGTTATTCACAAGGATATAAAATAATATTGTGTAAATACTTTTCCACCTCAAAATATATACAATCCATAGGATCTTGTTCGAAAGCAAAAATAGTCACATTTTATTATATAAAAATAATCATTGTGCATACTTATTGTTCGGGATTCGATACATTTCTCCTGAAAATAGCGCACAAACTGCGAGAATGTAACAGATTCAAATTAAAAGTAATCACATTTAACAATCTAATAAAATAAAATTAACATAATCACACTTTGAGTACAAAAAACTTCGTTCACTAATTTTTTGAACAATAACTTATTCCTAAGTTGAATCCTATACCATAAAATAAATATAGTTGATAAAAACATATTGAGAACGTCTCCAAATTACATTTAGACCAAATTTTATTTAAAATATCTATGTTTGATATGAGCAGGAATGTTTATTTGTATTTATTACAATAGTGGATTAAAAATTCAATGTACGGTAGTTTTCATATACTCTGAATATTACAACGTGCGGTGTTCAAGAATGAGAAAACCCGAGAAAGATAAAGGATACAGAGAAAGATAAAGGATACAGAGAAAGATAAAGGATACAGAGAAAGATAAAGGATACAGAGAAAGATAAAGGATACAGTGTTGATCTTTACATGTTTTACTGCCTCAGGAAAATAAGGGCTAATGTCATAAAACTTTGTGTATGGAAAAGCATGTGGTTTTTTCTTTGAAAATAATGTATCACTAAAGTAATACTCTCATTGAAGTAGGGACCAACTATATTTATTCACACAGCAGTTAAGATTTTGTGATTATTTTAGTTACTTAATATATTAAGATGTTTATATTTAACTACGCAAATCTTCATAATTGCACATTGGCCCTTCTTATCCCATTGCACATGGTATTAATGTTTCTTTGACTCAAGAAGGTCACAGAGATTAGCTTAACCCTCCACTGCCGTCTGAATTCCAATACAGCAGGTTAGCCAACATTTGAAAACCGATACTAGCTGATAAATGGGTAATGATCATACTAAGGCACCTATTATCAACTAAGATAACTATTTGAAGAATAAAAGTTGTATTTAAAACCACATATTTTTACTAAAGTGTCGACTTGCGAGTCGTTAGAGCTCAATATCGTCATGATTATTGATGCCAACCCAAATTTAAAAATACGTTTAAAAAGAAAAAGAAATTATTCATTAACTAATATGTTATAAACAAACACTCTAACTTAATTGTACAGAGAAATTAATTAAATCTATTAATAATTTTTGTTTTCCCGTTTGAAATGCATTGAAATGGAAACTATTTTAACGAAAATATTTCAATAACTATTTTTAGCATGGTTTGAAAATTCCATAAGAATTATGAAAGATGCCCAGATATGTTACTAGAATAAATAAAAAACAACAATGTTGAATTATTAGATTTTTTTTTAAACATTTTTTTGTTTATAACCATGCATTTTTGTGTAGGCTCGGCCTTAAGGTATCGGACTTCTGTGCTGGGGGTCTGGGGTTCAATCCTTGGTCCCGGCACAGATTTATCTGATTGCCAAACCCTTCCTTCACCTTTGACAAGACGTCTATTAATCAAAACTTGTGAATGTGTGGAAGGCCAGGCTTCTATAGTTGTTCGGATTCCACGTTAAACTGTAAGCCCTCCATTTCATCTCACAATCACCCTATCATTACACATTAGCGTAAGTGCATATAATCTGAACGGGCAGTAAGAAACATATTAAATATGAAGCATCATTATCCAAAGAGAATCATGGTCACCAAGTTATGTCACCTGAATTGGTTTATTTTAATTTTCACTCCTAGATACGAGATAATAGTTATGTATTTGTTAATCTAATGTATCCACTTTAAGATAGACTTTAGTTATTATTATTATTATCACTGCGTCTTACTACCCATTCGGGTTATACACACTTACGCTAATGTGTAATGGTAGGGTGATTTTGAGATGAAATGGAGGACCTACAGTTTAACGTGGAATCCGAACCACGGTGGAGGCCTGGCATTCCCCACATTCACAAGATGTCTTGTCAGAGGTGAGGGAAGGGTTTGGTAATCATAGACTTTAGTTTGTGTGTTGATTTACTTTTAGTACTTTAAACTTTTTTCCTCCACCTTTACAAATTTAGTGTTCCAAATGTCTTACTACAATCCAATTTTTATAAAAAGATCCTTTTAGAAGGTAGTTTTTTTTCTGTCAACATCAATAACAATATATTAAAAAAAATATTACCCCTTGACATATAGGCTATTTTTTACACCACGAACAAGCAAAAAATGACATTTCGGGGTTATTTTCTAAAATCTGCATTATGTTTATTTGAACTAGCAGGGATGACAGCTAGGGCTCATTTGAAAGCTTAAGGAATTAACTTTTTTTCATTTTAGACGAAATTAGATTTGAGTTAAGGCTAAGCATAGTTTTTTAAGCATAAATTTTTATTTTTTAAACCGATTTTCTCGGAATTTGGGCTTAAAAAATATAATGAAGGATTTATAGTAACAGGCCAATATTTTTTCTGTTACACTTATGTATAAGTAGTATGTGCAGAAAAAAAATTGAACTGTTACTGATAGTCCTTCAACCTAAAATAATTGCTAGAATTTGGAAAATTTTTAAAAATATGATTTTTCAGAGCCCAATAAAGTCATGTGGGACATGTGTTAAAAATTTCAAAGTGCTGCGATAGAAAGCCCCTATAGTGTACTTTAAAACAAAAAATATTTCATCTTGTTACTTCAAGCGGCTCATATGCCACAATCCTTTGAATTAACAACAAAACAACGCTCAATCACTATTGAAAACGGTGCTAAGCAGAAAGGATAATTTCCATTAGGCCTAATATTTAGTTAAAAAGTATAAATAGTTAATTCAAATTCTGTGTTGAAAAATTACATTACATAGGTAACATACATAAAATATATAAATAATAGTAGCCTATTATTTATTATTAAAAGTTTAAATTTGATAGGCTATGTTTTAATAACAATAAATCTAGACATTATTGTTTATAGACCCATTTTTTTAATACTCTCTTAGGGTTTTAGGGATGGTACAAATTATGTGACGTAGAATAACATCTACCCTACAAGCTTGTCTGGACAAACAGTTTTCACAGACAATGTGGCTATTGGTTCAAAACATGTTTCAACAGGCATAGCTCCACTTGCTTTGTTCAGTTGCTGGGTTGACTCAGACCATGTAGGTTGTGTGTTGTACTCTAGTCTCTTCAGCAGTGTGTTTTGATTTCTTTTTCGTTTAGTGCTCAATAAAAAGTTGTAAAAAACTGTTTTTAATGTAGTTTAAGCTTAAAATGTTTGATTTTATGCTAGTGAAATTATCCTTATTATGATGGAGTGTTCTTGTTCTATTGGCATCTTCACAGAAGGGGTATGTCATAAATTATCTTACACTAGGTTTTCAGTACTACATAATATTTCTGAGTCCACTGAAGAAGAAAAAAAACATTATTTTCAATGAGAACCGGTTTTACTAAAATAAAAAAGGTTTGCACTTTTCATAAAGCTGAGTTTTTAGACAGATACTTTTGTATTTATGGCAAGTCTTGCTCAGACCCCAACAATGTTCACTCAAAACCTGTTAAAAAATCTCTCCAGGAAATATCAATGACACTTTCAACCTGCAATCCTGATCTGACTTTAATTCCTGGGAAAGCATTGTGCAAATATGCCTAAACAAAATTCAAAACCCATAAAGACCACAGTTAGTGATAATGAAAATGAATATTTAGACATTTATGAACCTTAAACTGTCCTAGTTGAGTCAGTTAATGAAGCTTGTTCAGCACTTGGCATTTCTCCTGTCACATCATCACACCAATAGATATGTACAACTATTGCGTGGACAATATAAAAAAAATTGAGTTTCTCTTTAGTTCAAGACGAGACATTGAAGAGGTTGGACTGCAACTTCAGACAAGGTACCATCTTGCCATTCCTGTACCACAGACTAGATCATATCATAGTTTTATTCCCGTTAGCCAAAGTGTTCTTCACGTCCACATTACATCCCTGTCGGAAGAATTCAGAATTGTTGCAGTCAGTAAGGAAGTTCAGGTTCAACAACAGACTGACCTACTGACAACATCTGTTGTGTGTATGATGAGGATTGGTGGTTGGGTGATGTTCTTGAAATAAAAGTTCATGATACTGAAGAAGAATATCGAATACACTTTTTCCATCCTCATGGTCCTGGCACATCTTTCAAAAAATCAACCAGTGACTACAACACATGGGTCCAAAAAAATAATATTCTCTGTATTCTCACACCCTGTGAGTGGTTCTTGGCAGCTACTGGAAGAGGTCATAATATCACACCACAGATGAATGAGCACCTGTCGACTCTTCTTAATGAAAAAAAAGACGGCAACATGATAAACTTAAAACGCTAAGTGTGCCTTAAAAGGTAAGCTTTGTTTTTAGAGTGAATTATGTTTTTGTAATTCAGTAATTCTGTCAAATTTGAATTTTGCCAAAAAAATTATAGGCATACTGTAATTTTCAGCGAAAATATGTCTATGCCTGCTTAGCCCAGTTTTCAATAGTGATTGAGCGTTGTTTTATTGTTACTTCAATAGGATTGTGGCACCTGAACCCCTTTAAGTAACAAGATGAAATATTTTTTGTTTTAAAGTACTCTATAGGGGCTTTCTATCCTGGCAATTTCAAATTTTTAACACATGTCCTACATGACTTTTTTGGGCTCCGAAAAAGCAATTTTTTGAAAATTTTCCGAATTCTAGCAATTTTTTTAGGTTGAAGGACTATCAATAACAGTTCAATTTTTTTTCTGCACATACTACTCATATATAAGTGTAACAGTAAAAAATATTGGTCTGTTACTAATCCTTCATTATATTTTTCAAGCCCAAATTCCGAATAAATCCATTTAAAAAATGAAAATTTAGCCCTAAAGTCTATGCTTAGCTTTAACTCAAATCTAATTTCGTCTAAACTAAAATAAAGTTCATTCTTTGAGCTTTCAAACGAGCCCTAGCTGTCCTTCTTGCAAGTTCTAAATAAACTTAATGCAGATTTTAGAAAATAACCCTAAAATGACACTTTTTGCCTGTTTGTGATGTAAAAAATAGCCTATATCTCAATGAGTATTTAAAAAAAATATATAACAAAAGTTGTTTTGAAGTCTAAAAGATTGGTGCAAATCTCCTACCAAATTTCATCAAAATCAAAAATGGTGTAGCAAAGTTTTTTATTAAAATTTGTTGATTTAGCATGGAATGACCCACTTTCTATTTTGTTATTTTGCTAGCACCGTGCCTTAATATTCGTTCGAGTTATACGCTTATGTACTACTAATTACGTTATTGTGTTAGAGATGAGGGAGGTTTAATTATTATAAAGTGTACCCGCATTTGGAACATATCAAGCTTTCATAGATTAGGAAGATTTAGAGGCCCCTCCCATTTCCCGCAGTAAATTTTCAAATTCCAAACTTTCTAACTTTTATGGTTATGTGGGACTGTCCTTTTATCAAATTGGCGAATTTAAATTTTCTTTCATGCATAAAAGTATACTTTCTTTAGAAATATGGTAATTTACTCTAATTTACAAACCCCTCTGTCCCCCTCACCATCCTTAGCTTCCACAATTGCAATTTGAAATTTTAAGACTTATTTGGTTATCTTATATGATATTTTACGTGGCCTACCAAATGTCAACCTAACTACATTATAAAGAATGTTCTATTTTCGATGTATACATTTTAAGTGCTACCGTTTCATGGGCTTCAATTTTGAAATTCTATTTGTTCAAGAGTATAGGAAACGCGAGAAAATGCCAATGTTTTTGCAGTTATTTTTATCAAAATATTTTTTTAGCCAAAAGGGTGACCTGGTGGTCTAGGGGTAAGGTGTCAGACTTCTATTCTGGTGGCCGGGGTTCAATCCCAGGTCCCGGCAAAGATTTATCTGATTACCAAACCCTTCCTTCACCTCTGACAAGACATTTTGTGAATGTGAGGAATGCCAGGTCTCCACCGTGGTTCGGATTCCACGTTAAACTGTAGGTCCTCCATTTCATCTCACAATCACCCTACCATTACACATTAGCGTAAGTGCGTATAACCCGAACGGGTAGTAAGACGCGGTGCTAATAATAATAATAATAATAATAATTTTGGCCAAAATAAATAAATATTTCTACAGCAGAAATATATAGTTTAATTTCCTTAACTTGATGATATCAACAGTTGTCGAATATCTGTCATAAGCATAGCAGCATTAGAAGAGAAACTTTTTAATGAATTAACGTGAATAATGTATCCCTGTCTAGTGACTCAAACCCGTTTTATTATTAAATTTTATTGTGACATTTCAAGCTTTTATATTTACAAAAATTGCACTTTAAGGGGACCATCCAACCCTATTTTTTGAGCCTTCATTTTAAAATTTAATAATTCAGGCCTTGATACTGTTTGAGTTGGTCTTTAAACCCACCTGACTTAGATGATTAACATAACACTTTGAGAAGTAGTTTAGTGTATTAGTTTTACAAATTTGAGACCTCCTATATCACCACTCTCCTTATAAATAACTAATATTTGAAATGTGTGTGTGGTTATTTGAAGTTATTCCTCTACATTCCATGACAAATTTAAATTTTCTATCTCCTACATATACACCCCTATCCCCTCTCCCATCCTCTACTTCCCTATTTCTTGTAGACTTATTTTGAATTTAAAATGTTAAAACTTTATAGTTAATTTAGGTGGTCACTATCTCTGCTTGATGAATTCCAGTTTAATACCACACATAAAAGTAGTTTATCCACTGGTTTTGAAAATTTAAGCCTCCCCTCCTCATTTCTATAACCACCCACTTCAAAATCTCAAATTTAAGATTTATTTGGTTATATTAAGCTGTACCTCTACCAGCATGCAAACTTTAGACTTTCTAGCATACTAAATTTTGTTCTATAAAGTCCCTCTTTTTTCCTGGACTCCCATTATAAACTTAAAATTTTTTGGACTTTTATAGTTATTTGGAGTAGTATCTTTGCCTATATGCAGAATTTGATTTTATATCACACTGAGAAGAGGTTGTTTCTAATAGTTTTGTAATTTTTAACCACTCAACCAACTGTTCCAACCCACTTTGAGAATTTTTAAATTATAACATTCATTTGGATATCTGGAGTTTGATTTCTACCTGCCTTTCAAATTTTAATTTTTAACCTCATCTCTCAAAAGTTATTTATAGCTGTAGCTACCCCTCCCCCATTTCTTATAGTTTTAATTTAATATTATCATATTTTCACATTTTTTTGTTTATTTAGAATAATCTAATGAATCTAAGCGCTCTACCACACAGAGAAGTAGTTGAATGTATTAATTTTTGTAAATGTACGGCTCGCCCCCTTTTCCTACCATTTCTTCAACTCCCACTTATAAATTTCAAATATTAAGATGTATTTGGTTATTTTTAAAGGTCATTCTACCTACTTGCCAAATTTAAATATTCTATCAAATCTAAAAGTTGTTTTTATTTTATAAACACTTACCCCCTCCCCCGCCCTATTTTCCAGGGTCTCATTTAAAATTAAAAATGTACAGACTGTAATTTGACATGTCCTTTTAATTTACATATACATTTCGATTTTATACTACACTGGGAATTAGTTGTTTCTATTAGTTTTGTAAATATTTAAGCTCATTTTTCTAACTATTATTTAGATATTTCCATTTTTAGGACTTATTGGGTTATTTGGAGTTGTCATCCTAAACGATTGTCAAATTTAAATTTGCTAGCACACATTAATGTTTTTATTCTGTTTATATCCCCTTCCCTATGTCCCAGGGTCCCAATTATTAAACAAAAATGTTCATACTTTTCTAATTTAATAATAATAATAATAATAATAATTTAATTTAATTTAATTTAATTTATAAGTGGTCCCATTGGTTGTCCGCAAAATTTCAATCTTTTATCACCCTGGAAAGTATTTATTTATATTAGTTTTGGTAGTCTTGAACACACTTTTTACCAACACACCTTACGACCCATCGTATGGATGCTGTACATAAATTAATTTCATATTAGTACTCTGCGACCTGATAAATCCCCATATATCAAATTTCATTTTGATTGGAAGACATAAAATTTATTGCCCCCTTTTCCCCCTTTACACCGCTTTAGGCGAGTAAATTTGAAAAACCTTAAAAGATTTCTCACCTAATTCTATCAAGAAACATTCATTTTAAATTTCAAGGCTCTTTGGCCACTAGTTTAAAAAATGCACAGTCAGTGAATTTTGAAAACTTTTGAACCCCTTTTTTCATTTCTTACAGATTGATGAATTTCACAAAATTCAGTCCTATCTCTGGTCTAGAGCCAAGAAGGAACTTTTACTAAAAATTTCAAATGCCCATGCTTGAAATCATTAAGCTCTTCTAACAAAACCACAAACCCTCCCCACCCACCCCACATCCTTTATTGTCTCTACAGGCAAAATTGGCCTGATAGTTTGGAATTTTAAGCAATAATGTCTCATCCCTGTATATCCACACTCCTGTTAATATCATTAAATCAATATTTAGTTTAATATCAGAGAGAAAACATAATAAATCATCATATTTCTGCTTTATACTTCTAATATTTAGATATATTATTTTTAAATAGCAGTTGAAATGGACTATTTGGCCAAAAGTAACTGTAGATAAATGTTTTGAATAGATGATTCTTCTATGATATCAGTTTTGGTATCCACTAAGTGAGAAATAATGTTTTAATAAAGACGAAACCCAAACAAGTTTATCAGTTGTATATTATTATTATTATTATTATTATTATTATTATTATTATTATTATTAGCACCACGTCTTACTACCCGTTCGGGTTATACACACTTACACTAATGTGTANTATTATTATTATTATTATTAGCACCGCGTCTTACTACCCATTCGGGTTATACGCACTTACGCTAATGTGTAATGGTAGGGTGATTGTGAGATGAAATGAAGGACCTACAGTTTAACGTGGAATCCGAACCACGGTGGAGGCCTGGCATTCCCCACATTCACAAGATGTCTTGTCAAGAGTGTATAATATTAACTTGTGTTCATATTATTAAGGTTAATAACTAGGCCTACCTCAATAAATAAATGGTATGGCGCACCACACATATTTTCTCTCTCCTTTGTCTAAAAATAGAAACATTTACTCAAAGCTCATAAGATTTGGGAAACCAGATAATATATATTCTTGCAGAAACATGATGGAATAAAAGAACATCACATTCCACCAAGAGGTATAAA
The DNA here is from genome assembly GCA_902151425.1 of Timema shepardi. Classification (NCBI taxonomy): domain Eukaryota; kingdom Metazoa; phylum Arthropoda; class Insecta; order Phasmatodea; family Timematidae; genus Timema; species Timema shepardi. The sequence continues at coordinate 36,138 of CABFVX010005063.1, read as the reverse complement.
TGAAAGAAACATATTGTTTATTAACCATATTTTACAGATTTTACATATTTTCATCAAAAAACATAATAATAAACTCCAGTTTTTTGAGACCTCAATTAAAAAAAATATTTACCAACAGCTCAGAGGCCATGGACCATTCAAGAATTACGTAAGGATTATTTTGGGGTGGGGTGATACGTAATTTCTTTTGTTTTCGTGGGGGTGGGTAGAATCCAACTTAAATAAGGATTTTATCAATTTTTATGGTGAGACAAAATCTAAAAAAAAACACTTATACAGACACGCGGTCAAAAAGGTTGCATCTAGCGATGACAGATGGCGCTGAAGCATAGCCTATAGATGCACACAGCTATACATAACTATAACATGTCATTTATTTATGATGTGCTACACCTAATTTTACTACGATAAGTATTCTATAATTTCACATCACCAATCCTTTTATCTAGAATTTAATATAATTTATCAAATCTTAAGAAAATGAGGTAAGATTGATAAGGAAAGAGGGGGGGGGGACAACAAATCTTACGGCCTTAATTAGGGGTAATTTAGGGGGAAGGGGGGTCAAAATAGTGAAAAAAAAATCCTTATGTAATTTATGGACAGCCCCCTATTGGTTTTATAAAAATATATTTAAATTAAAGGGTTTTTTTTATTTTAATTTTGTTACAACCTTACAATAATGAGTTATTTAGTCTCACATACTTGCAATGCAAAGATATGATTAAAATTGTCAATATCTGCTTATGTAAATTACCCTTAAAATTATGTTCATGGATGGTTAGAACAACCATTTAGCTTATAATGATAAACAGCACCCAGATACGAAATTTAATAAAAATCGTTACAGTGGATTTCAAGATAGCTTGTTTTCTCTCTTTTTTACCTTTAATAAACTACCCGTAATTTTAGGGTAAGATATCTAACTCCTCGGGGGAACCTTATAAAATCCATATATACTAAGTTTAGCCTGATCAGTAAAATGGTGTCAGCTCTAGGCCAAGAATAGACACACAAGCAGACGGCATCGCACAAAACACCTTTTCGGTTTCCGGGGGTTGACAGGTATCAACATTTGGACTTTTTTTTATGAGCAAAGTACTTTTCTCTTCAAGGTGAGAGGAAGTAAAAAATGTCTATTTACGTAAGGATGAGCACAAATCATAGTCTTATATGCTTCAATGGTGCAGGCACATTTCTATACATCCTTAAAACTACTTTCAACTAAAGGCTCAATGACACTATGGAGTAAAATAATCACAATTTGGAGCAAAAAGTAGTAAACATTACAATGGCCACTTATGTAAGTTTTTGAGTCCATACAGTCATAATGTCACATTATTTGAATATTGTATTTATTTTTAACCTATCAACTACCGATAGTCTTATGAAGAGTGTTTAGTTAGATACCGGTACATATTTGGTCTTGTACACTCTTTAACAACTAAAGTGTTTTATCAAAACATACCTCCTATCCAAGTATACTATTTAAAAGCAAAAGTTGTTGACTAAATCTTAAGCCAGACAGCTGGTTTTGTTTGTAAAACAATCACAACTATTCAAAATTAAAACTACTTATACATCCTTACATTATTTCAACATTTCAAAATGGAAGACGCTACAAATATTAACTTTTGAGAAGAGAGTCTAGATTCATAGAAATATGTCAAAACACAGTTAATTTATTACATTTAATTGGGATCAAAATCAGCTTAAAATCACAATTACTCAATTCTCTAAAGTTCACTCAACGAGATGAGATTATTGGTGTAATATGTTCCATATTTTCTGCATCGGTTTCCCTAAACATTAAATATTATCCTTTGTAGTCCACAACAAGTGATTGTGGATTATAACTTTAAGGAGGTGGCTTTGTGCAAAACAGCTTGTGCTTTTTGCATTGCTTAACCAATGACATTTTCTTAAATGCCTTTCCTAACATTAAATGTACAATACCTTCTTTGTATGGCACACAAGTAAATTGCTCAATAAATGTTTCTAGGATATGTGTGTGAACACACCTTTAGGGGATTTGAAATTCCCTAAGTCATCATGCCCTTTATTGAGATATGCTCTATGAAAAATCAGATAATTGTGTCATTACTTCATGTTGGCATCACTCTTTTTATTAATCTATGCATCCAGAGGTTACAGTGAAAATTTTGTTCTATCTTGTATGCAAGATAGCCAGCAACATATTTAAAAGATCGAACGGTAAAACAAAAAGTATCTAATCTTATTTTGTGATGATAAAATAATATAAAAATTGTATGTGTATTTTCATACTTGTTAGATCCTATTTAAAATACCATTCATTTAATAACTAAGTATGTTAAATAGTAAATAGGAAAGCATTTTGAGATACCTATTTATTTTGTATCTCACGTATCAAAATAATATTTAGCCTACAATCGGTTTACACTGAAAGGTTACATCAATACTTTAATGGACTAGACTAGCCTATAGCCATATTTTATAAGCCACAATGCTACATCATAGTCTATAATAATAAAAGGAAGTGTTTGTGTGTTTGTGTGCGATGCCCAGCCAAATCTATGGCACGCAGAGATCTGAAATTATTAACATAGGTGGACAGAAGCAGGTCCGAATGCACCTTGAAGCAGGATTTTTCAATTTTCAATTTTCTTTTTAATTAGGCTATTTTAAACAAATTTTTGAAGAAAATATTTTTTATCTGTTTTAGAATTATGTTTCAGAGGTACGGGCACTATAGCTTTAATTTTATCTATACTGTAGCCTTGGGTTCAAACCCCCCACTGAAATTTAACGAACAAAATATATATGGCTTTATTTATGGTTCAAACAATATCAATAATAAGATTAAAGTACAAATTAGGGGGCTGTTTTACCATAAAAAGCACTTCAGAGAGCTTCTAGAGGTGTTAGTATTTAGAACTTTTTCTAGCCTTAGGCAGTTTGGGGTCTGTGCTACCATAAAAAAAAACACTGCAAATAGCTTTTAGAGGTGTTTAATATATATAATTTTTCCTAGCCTTCAGCAGTTAGGGGGCCATGTTGGCATATAAAAACCTTCAGATAGCTTTTAGAGGTGTTTATATTTATAAATTTTCTAGCCTTCAGCAGTTAAGGGCCTATGTTGCCATAAAAAAACCCACTTCGGATAGCTTTTAGAGGTGTTTAATATTTAGAATTTTTCTTAGCTTCTGGCAATTGGGGGATGTGTCCACCAAACCCCCACACTGAAGTTATTGGCTGACTACGGCCTTGAACTATACCATATTATTAATCAAACATTCAAACTGATTTAACTTTTATTAACAGACAGAACCCCCTTTCAAGGTCGAATGATAAGGCAGGATTCACAAACAAACATGCCTGCGAGTCATAGCTGACCGGCTCGGCTCGTTTGTCTGTAATATCTTTATTTTACTATCTGGCCTACATCCATGTACTCACACAAAATACAATAGTTTAACTCTAATGTTTACTACATAATTTTAAATAACCGAAACCCTTATATTCATTTAAAACCATCCTATATTTTTGTTTTAACTTTAATTACTTGAGCGTGGGAATTTTAATTTACACCGGGAAAATACCAGTTTTTAAATTATTTCAAGTATACATTAATGATTTTAAATACATAGCATCAAATAGTTATTATAGACCTGCATTAGTGGCCACGCGGTATGGTATCTAGCCTTCCCCTATCAAATAGTCTTGTTTTGATAGGGCCACAATTTGTGGGATTGTTTCATACAGTTCTATATAAGATATCACACATTTAAAAAACACTTTATAGTTAAAATTTAAACTATTTAACTGGTCAGAACTTTCACCCTCATTTCGGTGAAAACAATATTAAAAAATATTTAAGCACTTCTCAAGTAAATTGGTATTTCTAGACATCTGCAATTCTCATCAGTGCGCCTTAACAAATAATTGGAGTTGACAGCCAGTCCCTTAGTTAAAAGAAAAGGTCCATTGTGTTTCAAGTTTTCTTTGTAATTTGCAGTCAGAGTAAACTTATTTGTGTGGCAGGATTAGGGTACTTAAGGACGAGGGGTGGGGTTAGAGATGGGGGAGGGCGCTAACTGAAGCTTGTTTGGTGACCGCCAGCTGACAGGTTAACTCAAGGAGCTCATATTTTTTTATCTACCTTCTAGTACATTATAGTTTAAAGTAAGTCGGTTAAAAAATGCTCACTTGATTGCACTGTAGTCACTGGGGATCGCACCTAGCGATCCCAACATTGAAGGAGTAAAGCCTGGAAAAGGAGTGCAATACGTTTAACCTAGCGGCTGTGGATCTCTTCTTTCCTTCTCTGTGGCCTAGGACTACATATTGGATCTTGAGGGATTGGATCATTTATGCTGGGCTCTGGATTATGAAGGGATGAAGGTGGATTCACTGACTTACTTAAGCTTTCCTATTCCTTCTAATTTCCCTACCATCACTTTGTTTTACAATAAAAGATCTGGGTGTGAAGTGTTTGTTTACTATTTGAACTGGTTCCCAAACGTTGTCTTTTTATATCAAAATTGATTCTTTAGGTTTTAAATCAGGTAAATATTTAGCACCCCCATCATACCACATCTTTGATTGATTTTTGTTATAAGTTTAGCTTTTATATTAATATCATAATTATTTTGTTTAAGTTAGTTAGATGAGGTAGGTATTTTACTTTTAATCCTTCTCTTTAACATAAGTTGGTCTGAAGATAAGTTAATATCTTTAATTGGAGTGTTTTTGTATTTCATGAGTGATATAAAATATCTTGACCTCCTTCATAAGCTTTTCGAAGCATATCTTTAGCTTTTGAAACCGACTTTTCCGCAAGTCCATTAGACTGAGAGTAAAGTGGACTTGAGATTACAGTTAGGAAATCAAAATCCAAGGCAAAATTTTTAAATTCCAAACTGTTGAAAGGCATGTTATCTGAGATAAAAATGTTTGGTATTCCAAATCTAGCAAATATAGATTTGAGTTTTTGAATTACATTATTAGCTGTTTTACTTTTTAAAGTTGTCGTGATCTTGATTTACATCTTTCAATCCCTAAATTACTTTCATGAATTAAGGTTAACATGACCTTTCTTAATGAAATTATCTAAAAATAACAAATCATCTTCTACAGTAATTTTGTCCTGTAGATTAAAGTAAAATTTAACATTATTAGGGCATTTGGTTTTTGTGTTTGGCCAGCCATTTACAAAATATTATTTGAGCAAACTTAATTCTTGGTCGTTTTCTGTTTCTATTTCGAACTTAGTTTTTTTTTCACAGTCATTGGTAAGTAGTTACTTAGTGAGTGAACTACATATGTTAATTCTGGATCATCTTTAACTGGGTCTTTTAAGTAAGCTCTAGATATGGTATGTGCCATAAACATTTGTTTACCCGGTACATGAACACTTTTGATTTGATACTCAATTAATTTAAGCAATAATCTTTGCAACCTAGAAGACACTTTAGAAATGTCTTTATTTAAAATGGTTACTAAAGGTTTGTGGTCGGTTTGAACATGTACAGGTCTGCCATAGTTTAGCTGGTGAAACTTTTCAAGACCATAGGTTATTGCTAAAAGTTCTTTCTTTTTCTATCTGAGAATATCTTTGTTCAGTCTCTGTAAGACTTCTAGATGTATACGAGATGGGGTGTCCATTTTGTAAAATACAAACTCAAAGGCCATCCTTAGAGGAGTCTCACTGTAATGTTAATGGTTTGTAACTATCAAATATAGATAATACTGGTGCTTTGGTTAACTCACTTTTTAACAGATTAAGCGCTTGTTCATGTTCAGGTAGCCACTGCTAAGTCAATATCATTTTTTAGTAAGGTAGCGCAGAGGTGCAGTTATCTCGGATAGGTTATTTATGTATTGCTATAAGTACTTTGACATCCCCAGTAACCTCATTAACTCTCTTTTACTTTTAGGTTTTTCGATCTTTATAATGGCCTTAACATGATCAGGATCAGGTTTATCTCCCTCATTAGAGACCATTTTTCTTATAAATTTTACTGATTTTACTCTGAATTGAAACTTGTTTTCAGTGGCGGCTCTTAGCTAAAATTAGTGGGGATGCTGCTAACACAAGAAGCAAAACAGAGCATTTTTTACTTCACAGCTGTAAAGCCAACTTTTCCTTTGGTGCCATTCAGAATTAAAGCTACAAATATATTTCTTGTTGCTTTTGCCTGGCTGAGATATTAGAATATCAGGTGTTGAATGACCTCTTTTCTTAACTGTAACTTTCTCATGGAGAGATGGATATGAAAACTTAAGCTGTTGAAGTTCACTTACAGTCACAGAACTTATTTCTTTGGGATGCAAGGCCATGGTTAAAGTTTTCTGTTAAATAAAAGAACCGAAAAAAAAATGAATCAAATAGAATAGCTGGAAGCAGAATAATAATCTAACTATACACTCTTCTACACTTTATCACATTCAAGAATATGGTACACAGTTTTTAAGCACAACACACACTGAGTAAAAATAATAACTTCCTTCCACCATCATGCCAGAGCCGGCACTGCGAGAGCAACAGTTCTCTCTCTATCTGGCAGTTTCGCCTTCCTACCCACCCCATCCTATGTGCACATGCGCACAACAGTCAAACACCACATCACTGGCACTGTGAATCGCACAGTTCCATACAAAGATTTTTGTATCTTTTCCATAAACTGGGGGATGGCTACTGAAGTACTGACATTAAGTTTAAGGAATATATATTGCACTACAAAAATAGATAAAGAATTTAAGAAAAAAGGACTCATTATATTAAATGTTATCGATAATATCAAGTGGAATTAGGGGGTGCTGCAGTTCCGCAGTGCCTTTGCTTGTTTTATTAAACTTTACATTGTTTGCTTTATCCTTTTGTGAGACTTATTTAAAATCTGATCATGCTCTTTTTCACTGGACCTGCCAATAATTAAATCATCAAAATAGATTTCACATCCTTCAATATCACCAAATATATCAAAGTTTCTTTTTTGATAGATTTCAGGGGCTGAACATAACCCATAGGATAATCTTTTAAACCTATACCTGCCAAATGGTGTATTAAAGGTAAACAAATATGAGCTAGGCTCATTTAACTCTGTGTACCAAAATCCTTCTTTCTGAAAAAACTTTTTCCACTTAACCTTGACATTATTTCTTCGGCTTTTGGAATAAAAGACTGTTCCTTCTTTATTGCATTATTAAGATCTTTAGGGTCTAAACATAGTCTTAATGTGTGGTTAAGTTTCTCCACTATAGCTAAACTATTGACCCACTCAGTAGGTTTAGTAACCTTTGTAACAATATCTTTTTCTTTTAGATAATCTAGAGTATTTTTGAGTTTAGGGGTCAAGCTTAAAGGCACACGCTTAGGAGGGTGTATTTTTGGTCTGGCATTATCTTTTAATACTATGTTTTATTCTACTTAGCACCGCGTCTTACTGACCGTTCGGGTTATACTCTTTAAGTACTAATTACGCCAATGAATTAGGAATTGGGAAGGTTGAATTAGAGGAAGTAAACCCGCATTTGCGTGGAGGGAGAGGGGAAAACCATTTAGGACCCCTCCCCCCCACCCCACAGTTCACCCGACCGAGATTCTAACCTCGATCTCCCCGTCCTCAGCAGTCGAGTTCAACACGACTAGCGCTTCAGCCAACTACGCCACCGAGGGGGGTAATACTATGTTGAGTTTGCCAGAAAATTTCCCCAGTCCATTAAAAACTTCAGTATGTTTAGTGATAACATCTGCTTTGCCTCTTGATACTAGCTACCTGCTATGTTCTTATTTGTCTCAACCCAGCTGGATGTGCATTAACTGTTTGAGTAGCTTTGATTCTAATATGCAACCAGATTAGCAAAATTCGAATAAACATAAAATCAGTCATAAGCCCAGTTGTCCTAAATTTGGCCTCTTTCATGACATATTATGGATGTTACCTTTATGATGTTAGATTTTCTCCTTTTTTTTTACTTCAAACAACATTTTTGCTTTATTGGGATACATATGGTAGGCCTACTTTTTCTGGTGTAAATACTGGCAGTACATTTTACACATATTTAATTCCTTCTATTCTATAAAACTTATTACACTGGGGCAATTAGGTCTACACTTAAAAATATTATTATTATTATTATTATTATTAGCACCGCGTCTTACTACCCGTTCGGGTTATACACACTTACACTAATGTGTAGTGGTAGGGTGATTGTGAGATGAAATGTAGGACCTATAGTTTAACGTGGAATCCGAACCACGGTGGAGGCCTGGGATTCCCCACATTACACTAAAAAATAACTGATATATATACATTTTGGCTTTAAAATCATTTACTCTTTTTAATATAGTAAAAAAATAACTTATTTTAAACTTATGCTAATCATACATATTTTTGCCCCCTATATTATGATGGATATGGCAGTTTTATGTGCCTCTGAATTGAAATAAAATGGGTATAACAAATCTCTTTGCCCCTATGTATCTGTATACGCAACTACAGTCAAAATTGACTTCTGAGATTCTTACAAGATAATTTGGCTCAGAATATATTGACCTAAATCTGATCATGGCCATTTATACCACAGTTTAAATGTGCTTGTAATGCTCAAAGCTTGGTTGAAAATGGTTTAATATTGCGTGATGTATGTTTTCTTAGCCACATTATGTCACAATATTTGTGTCTTATAACATGCTTAAAAATACCATATCTATGTTTCTTTTACAACTTGATGTCTTTACCACCAGTTTTAAGTGTGGTAGTAGGTCTATGTGTTTTTATACAGATCTTCTTTAATTTATTCTTAACATATATTTTGTTGATGTTATATCACTTACAAAGGTGTCATTTCAATTCTGCTAAAACTATAAATTAAGATTCATACTGACCACCACAAATATAGTAGGCCTATAACATTTGTATATTTATTAACTTTAAAGTTTGACTTTGAATGGTTAAAAATATTTATATTATTTATCAAAAATATATATTAAAAAAAATAATGTTTGTATATAAATCAATCATCATCGTACCAAATTTCAATATCGTATATCATGTTCTTATGTGAATTAAATATTTTATGATTCTTAACAAATCAATGGCTTACTTTGGATGTCGGCACTATTCACGTTAATAAAAAAAAATATTAAATTATTGATGTGTGGTTCTTTAAGAAATAGCAGGAAAAGGGGTTTATAGTTAGGCATTTTTAAGGCTCTACTTATTGAACTGTATGTTAAAACATTATAAATACCAGGCATTTATGTATTTATTTCTCTAGTTGATAAGCAGTCCCAAAAAGCCACCCATTCCAAGGTCAGTAGGTCCAAAATTATCAAGCTTAGGCAGTAAGGGAGGTCTGAATGCTGGCAAGCGCAAAGGATGTCGCTGCGGCAATGCCACTCCCACACCTGGAAAGTTGACCTGCTGTGGGCAACGTTGCCCTTGTTATGTTGAGAGTAAGGCATGTATGGAATGCCGATGTCGTGGCTGTCGTAACCCACATCGTCCAGGGGGACATAAGGTGAGGAACTATATAAACTTGTAAATTTGTATATTGTATATACATTTATTGTTAACAAATAAAACAAAAACACAACTTGTGCTGGACACACAAGTGTGAGTTGTTTACGGTTTTAGCCACAACTTAAATTATGCCTCAAAGCAATATCTAAATGAATCTGGAAGCCTTTTCATATACTTTACATAAGTTATGGGTAATATTAGATGAGAGTAGGCCTATACTTTGGTGACAAGGACATTTGATTGCTATAAAAAAAACATCCCTTTAGTATTATTTACCTTTGGAATAATATTGAACTAACTATTAAAACAATAAAATAAATAGGGTCTGGTTTTTTACTGAAGTAGTAACATACAATCCTGATTTTAGGTGTATTTTAACTGAAGTATGTAACAACAATAAAATGTGTCTATTCCTGGCTCTGGTATTATAGGCCACAACTAGTGACAAAGTAAAGAGCACTGATATCCTAAGGGAGGATTATGTGTAAATCAATTATGTTAAAAAAAAGTTTGTTTTTTAAATGTTTATTTAACATTAAGAACTTTTTTACTATATTATAAATATTTTGGTCAAAAATTAATAAATTAAATGTCCAAAGAAAGTGTCAAAGGGAGACTGTGGAACAAAACCAACCAGAAGCCTAAAACATAGTGTCAAATAAAGATCTGTGGATCAAAACCAACTAGAAGCCTATTGAACTGAAGATCAGATGATTCACATCAAAAGATATACTCAAATTTAGTTTTTTTAATGAATTACCAATTTTTAGTACCATACCCATAATATGTAATATCCATTAACATATTTTATGTTAAAATACAAAAATTATTTTATCAATTTATCTTTTCATGCAAGATAATATGTAGGAATGGACAGGAACTACTTTCATATTTTGGAACAGGAAATTGTAAAATTACGCTTAAGAATAATTTTAGATTAAAAGTATATTGATTTCCAAACTAATATGGTAAGACCTTTAAAAGTTATAATAGTATTAAAACCTGCTTCGGTGGCCGCATGGTCTAAGACATCACTTGCATTATTATTATTATTATTATTATTATTATTATTATTATTATTATTATTATTAGCACCGCGTCTTACTACCCGTTTGGGTTATATGCACTTAAGCTAATGTGTAATGGTAGGGTTATTGTGAGATGAAATGGAGGACCTACAGTTTAACATGGTGGAGGCCTGACATTCCTCACTCTTTCAATAGATTAGACTGCCGATTACAGAAAGATTGTAGTTCGATCCTGGTCTGGTGGTTTCATAAATGGTTTCCCACTCTGTCCATGCAAATGTGGGTACACCTCCTCTAAATTCAATCTTTCTCATTATTAATACACTAGTCACTAGTAAATAGGCGTATAGGCATAACTGGAACAGGTTATAAGACACAATCCTAAAAAAAATTGCTAAAGGTAATAAGAATATTTAAAAAATATATAAAATAAATAGAGGTTTGCAAATAGTATTTTTTATCTAATCAAATAACAAAATTTTGAATTGATATCAAATAATACAAATCAAATAGCTCATTTTATTAAATTTTTATGTAAATTAGTTTTACTGGTAAATTTCTTTTGAGAATCGTGTTTTTATATATAATTATTTGCAGAGCACAAAAAATACCACAAAATATAATGTTTGGCACCTCTTAAAAGTTACACAGGTTCAGTAAAACCCCTTACATGTTATCTATGTTTAATACCCCTTAAATGTTCTCTCTAGGTTTGACACTCCTTAAACTCTATACCTGGCTGGCTCACCAACAACAGACACGTTGATCCCTCATAAATGGTTGACCTTGGCAAGCTACTTCCTTCCCCCCTTCCTCTTATTAAGCAAGTTTTATATTTGGTTATCCTAAAAAAAAATACAGAAATATATTGGATGTTGAACCAAATATGAAGATAAAATTGACCTTTCTTTTACTTAACCAAATACAGAAATACGAGGGGTGTTCAAAAAGAAACCAAACTTTTGCTATAACATTTTTATTACTCATTGTACAACAATTTAAGCATTGTCACCCTCAAAGTAGTCCCCTCTACTGGCAATACACCGTTCCCAACGTTGCTTCCATTTTTGGAAAGCCTCATGGAATGCACTTTGTGGGATGGCGCGCAGGTCTCTTGTCGCATTGTCCTGAATCTCCTCTATGGTTTGGAAACAACGTCCTTTCAAGGTGGTCTTAAGTTTGGGAAACAGGAAAAGGTCTGCTGGGGCTAGGTCTGGAGAATACGGTGGATAGGGCACTATGGGAGTGTGATGTTTTTCTAGATAGCTGCGGACAAGGAGCGATGCGTGAGCTGGCACATTGTCATGATGTAACATCCAAGTCTGGTTTTCCCACAATTAAGGCCTCTTCCTGCGCACAGCATCCCTCAAACGCGCTAGAATTTTCTGGTGGACTTCCTTGTTTACCATCTGACCACGTGGTACAAATTCCTGATGGACAATGCCTTTGAAGTTAAAAAAACACAACCAACATCACCTTGATCTTTGACAGACTCATGCGTGCTTTTTTTGGACGAGGAGATCCTTTGCCCACCCACTGCGACGACTGCACCTTCGTTTCAATATCATAGCCATAAACCCACGTATCATTGCCTGTTATGATGTACTTAAGGAAGTTTTTCATTGTCATTGGCAGTGGCAAGCAGTTCCTGGGTGATTTCAACACGGGTCTGTTTCTGATCGTCAGTCAACAAACGTGGCACAAGTTTTGCACTGACATGACGCATATCAAGTTTTTCACTCAAAATTTGATGGCATGATCCTACGCTGATGCCCACTTCGTCAGCAACTTCTCGAACAGTTAACCGATGATCTCCACGAATCACTAACACGAACTTTCTTGACATGGTCGTCATCTGTTGATGTGGAAGATCGTCCAGGCTTGGGATCGTCACTGACCGACATTCTGCCATGTTCAAAACACTTAAACCACTCATAGCACTGCGTTTGACTCATACAGTCCTCCCCGTATGCTTAGCTAAGCAATTGAAATGTGTCTATAAAAGTTTTGCCAAGTTTGTAGCAAAATTTCACACACACACACACACACACACGCGCACACACACACACACACACACACACACACGTTGTTCTTCAAGCTCTTTCATTGTCACTTTGGCACTAATTCGACGAACAGCTTGTGCACGTGCTCACTTCAGCGGATGTAACTCGCTAACTAACGGTCAGAGCGAAATGCGGCAAATGGCAGTTTGTTGTCTAAGCCTGCCACTACGTGCACTCAGTAGCTGCAGCGTGCTCCCTCTGCTGGTTGGCGAGCGATTTCAAAGTTCGGTTTCTTTTTGAACACCTCTCGTATATTGGATGTTAAACCAAATCTGAGGATAAAATTGACCTTTTTTCCTCTTAACCTTAAGTTTTTGTGTGACCAAAACTAGAATCACACTTATCATTAGTAAGGTTATTTATTATTTGCTTGGTAAGTAAATTACCAAGCCTGTTAAAAACTTGTTTAAATTATATATTTACATTTCCATATATAAACATATAAACTAAAAAAAAGTTTTTTAATCATTTAAGTCCATACAATTTTTTTTTATGTAGTTTATAATCTATATAACTGGTTAAAAACTTATAAAGTTTGAGAAAGGCTTCCATGAAATAAAAAAAAATGTGGTTGCATGACCAATTTTTAATTTCTTGCACACATTCATACATATTTAAATGATAAACAATTTTTAGAAAAAAGTTTCTGAAATAATTTTCTGATTTTTCTGGTACAGCCACTTTGCCAAAATGGCCACAGCTAAATTTGAAGAATTGTGTTGTTCTCAGAGACTTAAATATCCTGAGATAAAAATTTGGGGCAAAAAAACAGTTTTTTATGCTCTTAAAATGGACTTCATTTTATGTCATTATAAGTTTTGTCCAACAATATTTTAACTTAAAGATATTTGTGTTCACATAAACACTATTTGTGTAGATAGTTTTTAACATGAACACTGTTTCTTAAGGTGCGGCCATTGATACCAGAGTTTCAAAACTACCAGCTTCACCTTGGCAATAATCATAGCTCTGTGTTAGCTATGGGGGATCCCACCTTAACCACATTAGATCAACCTGGTCTTACTATGGAACCCTCAGACATTTCTGTTGACTACACTCACTTGGGTGACCTTCATGATTCAGGAAGCCTGCAATATGGGAATGGTAAGATAGTTTCAATCCTTTATATTAATATTTTAGAAAAGGAATATTAGCTCTTTCAATGACTATATCCTTTTAAATCACTTTAGGGTTCCCAAGATTGACCATTAGTCATGCTACTAACACCGCCAAAAACCCTGATTGATTGGCAATTTTGTCTCATTGCTAACACGTTCAACTGGTCTATATGACTTTGACCTGAGAGAATAGCTTTCAAGTTCAAATTGCAGCCAGTTGGGTGCACATTCCCCCCTCCCTCTCTCTCAAGTGATATTCTATCCTTTCTCCTGGTAAATATTGTATTATGTTTTAATAATCTTTTTGTTAAAATTTTAATGTAAACAAATTGTTTATTGATACTATCAAATTAATATTATTAAGTGATATTTACTTTGTAATCCTTAATAACAACAATGTCTTCAACACGAGGTTTTGTCTTAATGTACTTCCCAGACATTCACTATGTCTTAGGGAAGTCCTGAATGTTTGGTAGTTTCTCGTTGCTTTATGCTTTCGATATTCTATGAGTGGTCAAGAAAGGGCCTATATATTTTTCTGGATAGGAATTTTCACGTTCCTTCCAGGGATATTTATATTTTAATACTGCTACCGTCTTAGTATCTCTCTCTTTACTTTTAGATTTTGCTCGAAAACTTCTACACATCACCCTTCAGGCACTAAATTAAAGTGAGATAAGTTGTAACAAAGAAGGTGTACTGTAGGTCTACTTAGAAAGTTATTCAACACAGTGGGGCTTGATTTAAAAACATACAATTTTTACTGATAAATAGATATGCATTTAATCTTATTTTGAAATTATATATTTTATAGTTTTTAAGTTTATAAATACTTGTTTAAAAAGTAATTTAATTACTTTTAGTATATTTTGATTAAATCATTGATTGATTTATAGTTATAATGTCAAATAAAAAAAATGAAATAGATTATTTCTTTAGTAAAAAGTAAATATTATTTTTCATACATTTTGATTCAGGGTAAATTTATATATTATTATTTATTATTATCATTATTATTATTATTATCACGTCTTACTACCTGTCCGAGTTTTACACACTTACGCTAATGTGTAATGGTAGGGTGATTGTGAGATGAAATGGAGGACCTACCATTTAACGTGGGATCCGAACCACGGTTGAGCCCCGGCATTCCACACATTCACAAACTGTGATTAATAACATCTTGTCAGAGGTGAAGGAAGGGTTTGGCAATCAGTTAAATCTGTGCCGGAACCGAGGATTGAACCCCTGACCCCCAGCACAGAAGGATGACACCTTACCCCTAGACCACCAGGTTTCCCAATTTATATATATCACTTTGAAATTTACCTATCTTGATTTGGGAAGAGTTAATAATTGTTTATAGATATTGTGAAATCATGGTTAATTAATTATTATTGATGATATATAATTCAATTTTAAAGGTAGCTGACTTTTTAAGAGATGAATTTAATTCATTAAACTAATTAGTAGTTATTTCATTGCAAAATGTATTATTACTCGTTTACCAAATATAACTTAACATATATCATATTACTATAAGTGTTTGAAATATATTATGTTTCATGATATTTGATAAAATTAATTCTACATTGAATTGACAAATATTTTATTAATAAATAAAAAAAATTGTATTTTAACACAAGTTTCAAATATACCTTTCTTAATTCATGTATTATTGAAACATTAATCCAAAGTAAATAATTTGGATTTACATTTACATTAATAAAACTAATTACCCATCATTTAATTCATTATTTGGGTAATTCAATTTTATATAACATTTGACAAAGTTAGATACTAGGCCCAACTCACTTTATATGTATTATTGTTATTTAAAAAATATATATAATTCAATTCAGGCATATATAGTTATTGAAAAGTTTTGAATTCTATGAGACAAATACTTACTTTGAGATATTACAATATAATGTATAGAGTGATGCAATAATTATGTATTGAGATATTTATGTAAATTAAAATATAACACATTACATAAACTTTCTGGATTAAAACTTAGAAGTAGATATAGGATGCTTAAATTCCTTGGGGTCTCTGTTGTTTATAAATTATGATTAAAAGAACACAATACACTATCTAAATAGCCTTATCATGAGTAGGTGAACTGTCAGTTGGAAACCATATTCAGGAAGGACAGTGATTCCGCCTTCAGAATATTTTTGCCTTGCCATTGCAGATAATTGACTACTGAGGACCTTGTGGAATTACTCATTTCAATTGTCCAGATAATTTGGGCACATTGCCCATATTAGTGCACGATGACAGCAGCAAATTCATTCATACCAACCACACTAATTACTAATTCTGACTTATGTTTGCCAGCTTGACTTAGGATATAGCCTGGCTCGTTTCTGGCTTCAAGAGCTATTTAAATCAGATTGTACCAAATTCATCACCATCTCTGACTAATAACTATGGTAACTTCAAAACAATTCAAAGGCCACTATTTTGCCCTCAAGGGCTTTAACACACATATTTTAAGGGTATTTGGATACCTGTAGCACGCTGTACTTCTACATGTTTTTTATTTGTGCAGACATTATAAGAGCAATATTATATTAACATTAAATCTACTCAACTTCTTGCATTTCTGCTCATTAAGCTAGGTCTGAAACTTGGCCTTAGGAATTTCTGTGACCCAAATTAGCTGGCATTACCCTAATTTTCACAATGATAATCACAAGGAGTGGTCTCTGCTTTCCATCCCTTATAAGTCAAGTATACACTTTTAACCACTTAGGGCCAGTTTCATCGGCTTAGCACCCCTCAAGTACGGCACTATTTTTAAACACACAACACCACCTACCTAATCCAGATTGGGATGGACCAGTTTCTTATGCAAAACAGATTCATTCCATTTGAATTTAATATGCTAAACTGACCCATTCCACTTGAGTTAAGGTAGATGTAGTCTTTTATTTAGTATAGTGCCACATTTGAGACCTACTTAGTCTGACTATGAAACTAGTCCTTAATGTGTCATGGATGGGAGGATATCTCCCATTCTTCCATTCTTACACAAATGACGGATTGCACAAGGTTTCAGTCATAAATACAGGTCATAATTAATACGTCTGTTGCCCAGGGTCTGTCACATACAGGCTTCCTATACAAATTTGATTGACTTTTTCCACACAAATAAACATGATCATACCAGCCCAGACCATTGGTCTGGCATCAGTGACACTGTGTGAAATCAAGGAGAAAGGCACGTTTAAATTCATATAAACCCCCCATTCGCAAACAATGACATTGCACTGATCCCCATATTGTAGTAACACTTATACTCCCCTCCACTGTATTTATACTAGAAATATTAACTGGCCACTAACTGTGTGGCTCCCTATTTTAGAGATAACTAAGACCTAACACTGGTAAACTAAGACCTAACCCATTAGAAAGGTTTTGTGGGCATTCATTTTAGAATTGTCTACATTTAGGCCTCTTCAAGTTGATTAATTAGCCATAAGATTATTTATTGAAATAATGTTATAGTATCTCTACTAAAAATGTTGTGTTGATTACTAAATCCTTTAATATTATTTTCAGGAAGTAAAGTGCAAGTCCTGGGTGTGTACACAGCCCAGTTTCATAATATGTCATCCACTCTGCCCACAGCTTTGCTTGTTGATGATGATACAGACAACTCGGCTGATGAAATGAGTGATATTGAGATTGTTGACATATAAAAATCTGGTCAAATGATATTAGCCAAGTCACTTTGGACATAATTTTGGTGAATAATGGAAAGAACTCCTATAGAATTATTGATTATTAGCTCATATTTTAAGAAAAGTGTCCTTTATAATATACTAAAAGTCATGAACTCTTAGAGATGAGATTGCACTCTCATACTTGAAAAAAACTCTTTCAATTTCAGCATTTTGAATGTATTTTCCTAAAATTTCTATCCTGTAAAACCTTAACACAAAAATAAATTTAAAACCGTAACATAAGCAATAGAAACACAGTAGGAAGGACAATATCTGACGTGACTAAAACTATTTTCATATACTCACATATAAAGTCATATGAAGCTGTCACTTTTGATATATACTTTCAATACCTTAAAACTAATATCATTAATTTAGTAAAATTATCATTGTTGACAACAAACAAATAATTGTTATTTCTAAACTGTCCTTGTTACCACGTTATAACCATACTAATTATTGTTCAAAACATACATACTAAAAACTTGTAGATTTATGACATAAAAAACTTTTAAAATATGGCCTAGTTGCTAGGAGAGCGTTAATTGACTTTCACCTAAACACACTAATTCCTAAACTTTTTCAATGGTCAGCAAACTTATGTTTACTTATTTTCACCCTGTGCATTTTAATGCTAATTTTTAAGAAAGCCAACTCTCCCAAACCCTCAAACATGCCACCTAATAAACTATGACCTAACTTCGGCATTATTTCTCTATTTGCTTGATTACCTAGCATGAGTGTTTAAACATAAATATTTTTATTCTAAATATTTGAAGTAGATCAACACTACTTATAATTTTTTATAATTCAATTTAATATATAATAATGTAATTTGTATTTTATGATTTTTTAATTGTTTGTATTGAATACTTAATGCATTCTACAATAAATAAATGGAACACTTTCATATAAATACAAGTAATAATATGACTTCGTCTTGACATGAATTGGACAACATGAATCAAAACTATATTTTAGCTATCTATCCCTTCATGAATATCAAAGTAATATCAGTTTTATTTGCTATTATTTTAGTGAATTCAAAAAAATAATACTAATGTTTTATTTAGTTATAAGTCAAACTTTAGACTTTTTACTATATAGCATGATAAAGGATTGATGTAATACATGTGTTTGTACAAACAAAGGTTCTACCAATATAAATTAACTCATAACAACAACAACCAGGAGAGGACCTCATTTAGTGGCCGCATGCTCTAAGGCATCACACTTTTTTTAGACTAGACTGTGGATGACAGGGAGATCGGGGTTTAATCCTGGTATGGTGTACTTGGAGTGATTTTTCCAAAATGGTTTTCCACCATTCCTCCATGCAAATGTGGCTACACTTAATCTATATTCAACCTTACTCATCCATAACTGAGTAGCTTAATTAGTACATATGCATATAATATGAATAGGTAGTAAGAGGTGATATATATCTCACTTTGGTGGCTGCATAGTGTAACACACTATTTTTACAGTAGATTGGACTGTTGATGGCGGGGAGATCAAAGTTTGAATCTTGATAGAATGTATTGAGGTTGGTTTTTTCAGAATGGCTTTCCACTCTCCCTCCACACAAATGCGGGTACACTCCCTCTAAATATAATCTTCCTTATCCCTAAAACCATCATCATAATAAGTGCATAAGCATATAAACTGAACGGGTAGAAGAAGCGGTGCTAACGTTTTTTTTTACATGTATAAAGAAACCTGTGATTCCAAAAACATTTAAATGATACAATGTTAACATTGCTTTCAAAGTATAATAATTCAAAATAAATTTTAAATATGAAACACTAAGTGTGGTATGCAAAACGATGCTAAGCATGGCTGAATTACCTGTCAAACACAAGAAAAGTGGAAGCATATTACTAGTTACTTCTTTCAGATGGTTTGCCTGGCTAGCAGTCATGTGATAAAATCTTACACAGAGATACCACACCCCAACGACAAATACAATTCTCCACATCCACTGACTTCTATAGTGACGATTTTGCTTGTAAGGTTAACAAAACTGATTATAAACAAATACAGATTTGTTAAAATGATGGAAAAGGTTAAATAAAAAAAATTTAGTGAGGAAGATTATATATTTATTGTAGTAGATCAGGAATCATTATTCGATTTTAGATTGTAAAAAAAACTGATGTAAGGAGTTGTTGCTCATCATCTTTCGTCTGATGCTCTTTTGTCATGGATGTATTACCCTTGCTTATTGTTGTGTTGGCTCATGAATATAGTTAGCCTTTGAGTCTCATGGTTGTGATAATGTCTCTCTAGAGATTCCTCAGAGGTGGTTTGCTGTGTTTTGGCTTTGAGATGCTCTAGGGGAGTTTATGGGCGGAGAGTGGGGTGTATTAGCTTCTGCTTGTGGAAGGAAGCCCTCTCTTCCTTCTCAGTGAGTCGGGAGACTGTATAACAGCTTAGTTGAGGATCTGTGGATTTTGCATGGTTCCATACATTCGAAGGAATCGATTCCTTGCAATACTTATAGTGACAGATTCCATAGGATCAGTATTGAAGAATGAGGAGGTCGAACTTGTGGAAAAGAAAATGCAGTTGGACAGGAAGGAGAGGGCAGGGAGGGGTAAAGAATCCAGTCGTAGAGAAATGAGTTTGTGTTGGAGTAAGGTGGAGGGGATAGAGGTTTTGGGTTGTAGGAGGTTGAAACCAACTCGTGGGTAGTAGGTTTTGTTGAATGAGGAACACGAGCTTCCTTGGAAACATGAGTGAATAAGGGATTCCACAGGCCTTTGAAAGATGCATATTGTCCAGCATGAAGTTTTCTTCCCGAAGCCTCCTTTGTTGTGGCGATATTTTGGTTGATCTAGTGTCTGTGGATTCATGAAGGTGGAGGGTGGGGGAGAAGGTGGTTATAGGAGGTAGGAGAGAAGGAAAAAAGAAGGATTGAGGGGAACTAGAGGTTGGCAGCTCAGATGTTCCTTGAGCACAAAGGTAAGAAAAAGAGGGAGGTCATTCCAGAAAAAGATATAATGTAGTGTACTGGTTACATTTGATCTTTGGGGAATTTTAAGGTAAAGATACAAGATTCATGATACAAGATTTAATACACAGGAAGTTTACAAACACATTCCCTATCTCTACTGGACACCGTCCTTACTCTTAGTGCAAATAATTCTAAAGGTGCTAGTCTATCTTAATTCTTAATCTAACTACACATAGTCATGCCTATTATTGTCCCTTGACATTTACTTTATTTAATGTTTTATGTTACAATTGCATATATGCATGTTAGAAATTAATAATCATATTTAAAAAGTATTTTAATTGAGTCTGGAATTGGAGGGTTGCTAGTGTCTCCCCCCGCGCACAGATCACACTATTAGTACTAATTTATTGAATATGCAATGGTCACTTCTGGGATGTCTGCCCTGTCACACAACAGAGTTTAGCAGCAAAGAAAAGATTATTATTATTATTATTATTAGCACCATGTCTTACTACCCATTCAGGTTGTACACACTTAAGCTAATGTGTAATGGTAGGGTGATTGTGAGATGAAATGGAGGACCTACAGTTTAACGTGGGATCTGAACCACGGCGGAGGCATGGCATTTCACATATTCACAAGTTGTGATTAATATACATCTTGTCAGAGGTGAAGGAAGGATTTGGCAATCAGATAAATCTGTGCTGGGACTGAGGATTGAACCCCGGATCCTCAGCACAGAAGTCTGATACCTTACCCCTAGACTGCCAGGTCGCCCTAGCAAAGAAAAGAGGTTGAGGAAATAAAAAAACATTCACTGATAATTTCCAAAAGGTGGGTGAAATTGAAGGGCTTTTTATTTCTGTTATACTATATTGATGTAAATAACTAAGAAGTCGGCATATTACTAGAAATAAATGCTAGTTAAATACACTTTTTACAGTACTTCCTGTTTGTGATACACCCTGAACCTTGAAACAGCATGTGTTCATTATGCACCATTATGAAGCAACTAGAACATTTTTCTATATAATCCTCCACATGCTGCAGGACTTCTCACATGACATGGCCAACCCTCATTTTAACCAATAATTATCTGTAACAGTGGCGGTGTAACTGAGGAAACAGGGGGGCATTGCCTCCCTGGAAGAACTTGCCCCCTCCCCCCCTTTTCAACCTCAAACATTGTTTTATTACAACATTAATAGTCTTTGACCCTTTTGTTAAATACTTAAATTTATATATTACTATCTACAATTTATTTTTCAATTGATAGAATTATGCACCAACTGCCTGGTTGATGCAATGAGTCATGAAAGCCCCCCACATTCCATGCTACAGCCAACTTCCTGTTCAAGGTCACGTCAGCCCTTGTCCCCTTTCTGTTCCAAGGCCATTTCACCATTTACCCCCCTCTCTTCCTGTGTCCTTTGAATTTAGTGTGTAAGCAAGTGCATGTGGTGCTAGTGTTTTTCTTAAACAGAGTGGTATAATTTTGTTGTGGTAAAGTAGTTTTTGTCATTCCCTGAAAGAATAAATTTGTTCTGACTTGTATTAAAAAGTTTGAATTTTAAAAAAAATCGCTGATGGACTAATAATAATTGGACAATTGCTATTCATCGGTATTCTATTGTGAACCATCACAAAATGGCTAAGGGGAAATCTGTTAGAAATGTTATGAAGTAAATCGTAGACGTGAATGTCCGAATGAACAAAGTAACACTTTACTACACAAGACGATATAAATGAAAATAACATATGACACTACATAACTACATAAGAACACCAAGGAGGTAGAAGTTTGTGTGCGCATTCGTACTGTCCACGAATATGGGTGTGCGCATGTGCAGATGACGACACTAGTTGTTAGCCGAGACTTGTGAACAAATGTTCTCAGCATAACCTGTGGTGTTGTCCTTGCTCAGAGCAATGGACTCCTGACACTTCTCCTCGAGTCAAGGATCACAAGAAGAAATAACAAACATCCATGCGTATAACCCGAACGGGTAGTAAGACGCGGGGCTAATAATAATAATAATAATAACAAACATCCTCATGTCATAGCAGCCATCCCAGCAGATTTTGTGCACCAAGAATGCTTTGATCTTGGCAAAGCCTTGGTCAGGAAATCAGTTACCTTGATGCTCAGTCGATATGTGGCTCACAGTGAAAGACTTGTCCTGCAGCTTGTCCCTGACAAAATGGTAGTGGATGTCAATGTGTTTGCTCTTGGATTAGAATATTGGGTTCTCGGCCAGTCTCAGCGAGCTTTGGTTATCACAATAGATTGCTAGATCTGCCAACTCATCAAGTCACAACTCATGGATAAAACGTTGGATATAAATTGCCTCTTTTACACATTCTTATAAGGCTATATACTCAGCTTCTGTAGTGGACAAAGCCACCGTCCTTTGTTTCCTAGAGTCCCAAGAAATTGGGCTTCCATTGAACATGAATCGATAGCCTTATAGGATCGTCTATCCTCAGCGCAATTACCCCAATCGGCGTCTACAAACCCTTTCAATCTTTCAGGATCTGTCCTGTAGGTTATTCCGACATCGGGTGTCCCCTTCAGGTACCTGAGAACCCGCTTGGCTGTCTTTCAAAGACTCCCTATAACAATTGTTGAATTGACCCAGGTAGCTGACAGCGAAAGCTATGTGTGGCCGTGTTGATGTGGACAGGTAAGTAAGAGCTCCTACCAGTTCGCGATGAGGGAGCTTTTCTTCTTCTTCTTCATTTGGTCCCTGACTTCCCTTGAGTTTTGCATATGGGTCGATAGGAATACTTACTGGTTTACAGTCGGTCATGTTAAAACGAGCAAGAAGTTCCCGTACATAACCCCTCTGTTGTAAAGAGATATACCCATCATCCTGGTCAATCTGAATGCCCAAACAACACTTCGTGTAACCAAGATCCTTTTTCTCAAATTGCTTACCCAGCGCCAATCCCAGGTCAGCGATTGTTTTTGGATCTTTAGACGCAATTAGAATATCGTCTACGTATGTCGCGTATTCCCCTGAACCGATTTGGAATAAACATGGATCAGATTTTGTGGGAGAGACGCTAAGTTTCTCAAGGGTTTTATGGTGACATTTGCTATAATGATTGAATTGGATCCAAGTTTGCTGTTCTGTATTATAATAATTAAAAAGCGATGATGTCTTATTTTATAGATTAAAAGTTCTGGTGTTTAATAGTTTTTTATTTTAAGTATGTAAACAGTTTTTTGCTAGATATTTTACACGTTGTAGATTTTAATAAAAGCCCAACTATTACGTTAGAGGCATGATAATTCCCGACACGTGAAATTAAGAACACAGATTAAGATGTCATAGACTCTACCTACACGGCTCCTCGTCAGGAAGGAAAGTGAAGAGATGCTTACCCTGAAGGGGCATATCAAGCGACATTTCCTTCTCGAAGCTTCCTAAAAGAAAAAAAGGTGTGGTCATCCACAACTGTGTTGTCTTTTTAAACAGAGATGTACCTTGCAACTTAACATAAATAAATCTTACTACCCGCTCTCATTTAAAATATAATAATTTTGAATAAAGATGTGAAAAATAAATTATTGATATGTATAATTCCATATCATCACAGCACCCCCCCTAATTGATGGAAAGATTGAATGTGTGTGATATCCAATAGCAATTACATAATGTACAAGTTTACTATAAAATGCACTTGAAATTTAATACACAGAACAAAATCACTTTTACATACAATTGTTGCTAGTCTAGTCAAGTTTTGACCTCAACCATACTTTCTCTCTTGCATTTCCTTTGTTACATCAACAAAATAGGAAAAAAATAACTTCTTTTTTTTACATTGTCACACTAATAATAATTTGTTTTCTTTATTGTTTTTATCTAATGTCATAATTATAAAATATTCAACCAAAGTTACATTATATTAGCTTGATACAATATACTTGGACATATTTATTGCAATATGTTATACAATGTAGATAACACTTGATTTAATTGTTTTAATACTATGTCATTATATTTAACATTTTATTAATACTAAATGTTTTAAATTATCTATTTCAATATTCATTGATTGATCCTCCTTAATACCATAGCTATTATTCCTTGTTCTTTAAAAATGTTTTAATTAAATCAATCTTTGCTCCAGCTATTTTTTATTTTATATGTCCAAGAAAAATTTTAATATTCCTCTTTACTTCACAGTTGAATACTCGTATTTAGTTTTGTTGTTAATTTTATTGTTTTAATTTGTCGACAAGACACACCAGAAAATCTCATCCGATAATTTAATTCCTTCCCTGGTATAGGTTCAAACAAATGAATTATATCACCTACTATCTTACCTTTCTTCAATTACGTAGACTTACATAAATATATTCTATGGGGCAATTCCTTTCTCATCACACACACACACACACACACACACACACACACACACACGCACGCACGCATGCACGCACGCACACACACACACACACACACACACACACACACATATTTATTTATTTATTTTCAACGACGTAACTCACCTTAACTGGTGTATATTGGATCATCAACGAGTGCTTCACCTTCAACTTGTGTAAATTGGATCAACGACGAGTGCTTCACTTCAACTGGTGTACCTTCCACGAAAATTAGATATTAGATCTACGACAATAATTCATAGCATTGGCATACATACCTTTCCACACCAAGTGAATTTAAAATATAACCTCCTTATCTTTAGATACCTCGTATTTATGATAATACTTTACCATGAACGATCATTACTGGGTGTCATATAAGAAAGAATTTCTTTATTTCTTTGTTCAGGCTGGACGATATTTGATGGGATTTTATTAACACGAGTTGCCCTATTTCATATTTGATAGGCTTAAATATATTTTTATTATGATATTGAGTTCGCCTTTCTGCGGAATTTCTTAAATTTTCCATGGCCAAGTATAATTGTGTTTCCTTATCTGGTTCTGTCCGAAGAAGTGGAAAATTAAATATTTCTTCTAGTTTTCTACTAGGTCTAATCCCTTTCATTAGCTCTAGTGGCATATATCCGGTACTCTCATGAGTCACACTATTTAAACAATTTTCAATTCTTGTCACATAGGATGCCCACGAGGCATGGTTCTGGTGACAGAAGAGCCTTAAAAATCGTCCAATTTTTCTACTAGCCCTTTCCACACCGTTACTTTGTGGGTGATATACAGGGGTATATTTAACAACTATCTTTTCTCTTGCCATAGCTTCATGCCACTTTTTTCCTACAAACTGTGAGCTACGATGTCCATGGGTCTATGAGCGGCAGTCATCCCCCAGTTATACAAGAATCATTAAGGAATTTTATAAACTGTAACGTAATTTAATAATTGTTAAACACTATGTACTTACCTTTCCAATAAAGAAATGGCCTTCGGGCCGGGCCTCCTCTCGCTCTTAGGCGAGTCCTGCGGACCTTCCTCGCTTTTATACCTTTTCCTAAGGTAAGGCGCCGGTATAGAAGGGAGGAAGGTCCGCAGGACTCACCGAAGAGCGAGAGGAGGCCTGGCTCGAAGGCCATTTCTTTATTGGAAAGGTAAGTACATAGTGTTTAACAATGATTAAATTACATTACAGTTTATAAAATTCCTTAATGATTCTTCTGGAACTGGGGGATGACTGCCGCTCGTAGACCCATGGAAATCGTAGCTCGAGATGCAGTCGTCTCCACCATGTTAATTCCCTCTCCAGTGGCCCCTTCCTCGTGGAGGGCGAGGAGCCGCCCGCTCGCGGTAGATGATCTGCGGCGGCGGTGGTGGTGGCGGCTGGTAACCCGGAGGGTAAATGGCCACCGATGCGGTGATGTTTTCACTCCAGGATCTTGTTATTGCTATGTAAAGCATGTTCAGCCAGTGCAAGATCTTCCTCTGGGTGATCGATGGTAATCCTGGATATTGCGCCATCAGACCCACCAGGAACTTCGCCTCGTGGCAGTCGCGTCTTGGCTGCAACTCCATTGTCTTCGCTTTCATCGCTAGTGCGATGCGAAGGGCTTGTTCTGGAGTGGCGGCAAGTTGCGGCGCGGCTGTAGTCTCGAGTGATGCCCAGGCGACTCCGTCAGCTCGACACTCGACGTCCCGAGGGGTGCCACCGTAGAATGACTGGGTTCCCCAGCAGTGCGGATCCCTGCAGCGTGAGGAGTAGATCCAAACCGGTCCTGGATTGCCCTGAAACTCTCGTCCATGCTGCTGACCGTCTCTTGTAGGATCTGCAGTTGGGCTGCTAGGTTGTCTGGGTCCGCTATCTCTCTCTGGTGTCTCAGTGCGTAGACCGCCCGTGGTGCTTGTGCCGCTAATCTTGTTAGGTAGCCAAAGTCAGGTTTAGCTATTAGCTTCGGCATAGCGAGACTTAATGGCGATGGGAAGCCTTCTCTAGCTTCGCCGTCTGACTTTTCCGGTGTCCCGAGTGGCGACGCCGATTCTGGTTCAGATAATGTTTATGTTATCAAGTCGGGCTCTGATGAAGGCTCCAGTGTTCCTGGCGTACCATCTTTCTCCGGCAGTGAGGATCGAACCAGTTGTAATTGTAGCCTTAGTCTCTTCTCCTTTCTATAGGCCGTTCAACTCTCAAATTGCAGTACAGATTCTTATGGACCATCTCTTTCCAACCATTGGTCTCTCCGTTGGCATTGTCCTTTTTCTACCAAGTGGAGTTGCCATTTTGTATCTTATATTTGAACGTCGTTATTTCTATGAAATAAGCATAGCATATTAATGAACATACATTTATGCATCTTGTGAAATCAATTTAAACCACCATAGATGTTGTTAAATCACTATTTTTTTCAAAATACGAAAATATGTATTGTGTCAAAGTTTCATGAGGTTCCAAATATATCACGTCATAAGTCTAGTTACAATTGTGTGGAAAAGCCAGTAATTGTATGGTGGCTGTTATAATAGCTATGGACAACGTCTGCAGAGTCTGAAAGGAATATCTTTTATACAATGCTAAAAAAAATTAAAACACCTGAAATATTTAAAGTAAAACATGAAAAAGTTGTCTCGTTGGAAACTTTTATTCTTTTAATTTTGCTTAGGTACATTATGTTTAACAATTATAAGAAAAGCTCAACTTTATTTTTGAAAAAAACTATGGGCTAATAGCGCCCCCCATTTATGTGTGGTAGCATTTTGAAGTTGAAGAGGGTGTAGTTCACTTTAAGCTCTGTTCGTTCTTGAAGAGCAGAGTAATGTTATACAGTTGTAGCGTTGAGAACTGAAGCGTTAGTTCATCCCATCCACATCATAATTGATAATATTGGTTTCACAAAATAAAAAGTTAGCCACTTAAACATTCACCATACTAGTCTTTGTAATAATAGTTTAGCAAACATGGTTTTATTGTACTTGCCAATACAATGTTAAAAATTTGAGAATACATTTTATATGCAACTCCAAATTTTACTACACTATGTTTTTGAATTAAGAAACTAGCTACCCACAGAGGTGGGTGGCTGGGCAGTCTAAGATTTTACACCCGCATTTACATTATGCCACCGTTTCTAATCAGGCCTGGGTTCGAATCTTGGTCGAATTCACTGGCATTAATTAAACACTTTAGCACAGTCGGTAAAGCGTGAGCCAACTGAGATAGAGGTCTGATATTGGGATGGTCTGAGATTTATCTTTGTTAAATTGTTGGCTAGGGGACTGGATTTTGTGTTTTCCTAGTATTAGGGTAGTTTGTAAGTCATGTGTTGATATAATCAGCGTGCTCGAAAAGTACATCCACTTAATACAAAATAATGATCTGAGGGTGATTTTAACAAGTTATTTTTCCATAGTTTCAGGAAAATATTTGTGAACATACTCTTAGCCACTTTACTCTTATATTATTGCTTTAAATCAGTGTAAGATGCTGGAAGTCAAAACACAGTTTTCAGGCGTAGCACTCCATGTAGACATAATTATAACCTTGCTGAGCTTCGCACAAAGGAATCCTTCTGATGACAGTCCTCTTGGAATAGTAAAGCACAGCTGTTTGACATCCATCCAAGAATCCTCTCTCCAGTTGTGATCCATTATTCTTGTGTTACGGGTTACGGTTATTATTTTAGCGTGGGCCTTCAGAGTGGTAAGAGTGTTTGGTGGTTTAATCGTCATTTGTATCAAACGTTTGATCATATTATATTTTAATTTTTCCTTATATTTTTAGTTATAATATATTTTACTTTATATGGGATGATCATTTTATATATTACTATTATTAGCACCGCGTCTTACTACCCATTCGGGTTATACGCACTTACGCTAATGTGTAATGGTAGGGTGATTGTGAGATGAAATGGAGGACCTACAGTTTAACGTGGAATCCGAACCACGGTGGAGGCCTGGCATTCCCCACATTCACAAGATGTCTTGTCAGAGGTGAAGGAAGGGTTTGGTAATCAAATAAATATGTGCCGGGACCTGGGATTGAACCCCGGCCGCCAGCACAGGAGTCTGACACCTTACCCCTAGACCGCCAGGTCACCCATTTTATATATTATTTACTACTGATTCATAGTGTTTAATGTTATTTTTTTAAAACTATTTATCATGGAAACGGTAACAAGAAAATTGCATAGCATAGGTATACTGAGAAGCAAAGAACGTCAAATAGTAATGAATGTTTTAAATTATTTTACTAAGACAATGAATGTGACCAAAGCATCTAGGGAAACATGTAAAGCCACTAAATGTTCCGAAAGAACTATTTACGCATTAAGGGAGGAACACAAATGTGGTCCTTTGCGGACTCCTTCAAAAAGAAAACCAAAGAGAATAGGGAAACAAAGAAAATTCAAGAACGAACACAAACGATGGTATTGTACGAAGTGGTGTTCGTCGGCTTGTCCATTCCATGTTGTTCGACAACTTGCCCCCTACTTTAAGTATCATTTTAAAGAGGGTAAACGCAAACGACACACTGCCAACTACCTTATACAGATTTTTGCAGGAGATGGGTTTTAAGTACGAACGGAGGGGTAACAAGAGTGCTTTCATTGAAAGCAATGAGATTATTAAGTGGCGTCATAAGTATTTGAAGGATATTAAGAAGTTTAGAGCTGAAGGTATACCTATTATTTATACAGATGAATCATGGGTAAAGGTTGGACATAGCGTTTCCAAGGATGGAAAGATACTACCATTCAGAGTTCTCGGCAAGCATTTCTTGAAGGTTTAAGCACGGGACTGAAGCCACCACGAGCTCGCGGACCACTCTTTGTGATGGTTCACGCTGGAAATGGCAATGGCTTTGTTGAAGGTGCTGAAATCACGTTTTTGTGCAAGAAAAACGCGGCAGATGCCCATGACAAAATGGATGGTGATGTTTATGACAAGTGGTTTTCAAAACAATTACTCCCTAATACATCTGAAGGAGCTGTTATCGTAATCGATAATGCAGCCTATTACAGCAGAAGGTGTAAAGCGATCCCAACCACATGGCGTAAAGCTCAAATAGCTAAGTAGCTTATCCATAAGAACATTGATGTTGATGACGAAATGTTGAAACGGGAAATGCTGTATTTGGTTTTGCAACACAAACAAAAATTTGAAAAATACAAAATGAATGAGATGGTGAAGGCGGTGGATCAACAAGTCATTCGTTTGCCTCCGTATCATTGTGAACTTATCCCTATAGAGATGGTGTGGACTCAGGTAAAAACATTTATTAAAATGAACAATGCTAGTTTTATGGTTAAAGATATGAAGTCCTTAATATCTGCCACGTATGAAAAGGTTTCTGTAGATAATTGATTCATTTATGTAAATCACGTCAAAAAAATTGAAAATGACAAGTGGAAAGCAGATGAGCTGCAGGATGACGAGGAGCAGTTTTTAATAAGATTAACTTCATCCTCATCGTCCCCTGTGTCATCTCCTTCACCCATAAGTCCACCTACTCACACTCAAAACTTTGAGCTACCTGGGCCATCCACTAAACACTGCTTCACAATTGTTGGAGTCACGCCCTTGTGCGGGGACAGCGATGAAGCATAAAGGTATTTTTTTAGGTTTAAACTGATATGTTATTTACTTTTACATAGAAGGCTTAAATGTGCCTTGAATAGATTTTAGAATCCCCCCTCCTTTATAATGACCAGTATTTTAATTTATAAAACTATTATATATTAATTTATTATTATTGTGATTATTGAGTTTTAGCTTTTACTATAGTAAAGATAAATTAGGTAGGCCTAATTGTTTATAAAAGTGCACACACATTCACATGCAAACAGAGTATTTTTGTATAAACCTATGTACTTGGGAAGACCATCTTTGAAAGGATTCGATCTCCAACCTATTAATTTTAGGTGACAGTGTACAGTGTATATCAAATTGACATTAATATGTTAATAAACAGAATAATACATCAATTCTTGACAGCCCAAACTTCAAATTGATTGCCATAGCGTGTATAAAGTTTGTATAATTTGCTAAGTTTGAATGTAAAAGTTGTCCATCTGTTTCGAGTGGGTGAGATCTGGCAACTGTGCGCTCCATAAGACCTGTACTGCAGAGTAAGAGTGAGACGGACTATAGGCATAGAGATGTTGTTAGGCTCCTCCCGCTGCTCCGACTTAGTCCTGAGGCAGGGCCTCTCTCGTTAGGATACTATTGTTTGTGGTTTACCTACATCATTAAAATAATTTTGGATTATTCTATTGGTAACAATCGCTGCAGTAGCTTTCTGATTAAATATAAATTTTATATACTTGGTACAGATGTCTAAAACGACCAAAATATATTGCACACCCCTAACACTGGAAGGGAGTGGGCCAAATAGTTCAACAAATACTAGTTTTAGTGGCTTGTCTGTTAATATATTTTTCATCAAACCCTCATATTTTTGACATTTGGGATTTTACTTTTTTGGCATATATCACAGCTACGCAATTTTTATGCAATTGACATGTACACTCCGTCAATTTTGTAAGGTAGCAACTCACTGGCTTAGCCCACGCGATATGCTATACATCCTCACATGACTGCCGGATAGTTTGCCTAGGCTACGCCCAAGGCCGGATTTAGAGAAATCATTAAGTCCTTAAAATAGTTCTTGCCTGTAGGGAAGGAGTGATGGGGGAGTGGTTATGTCTTTTTGTGATGTCCAAATGGTTTGATATACTAAATTAATTTTATTTTATTTTCCCTTTCTAATAAAATCAATTATTTGTTACATACTTAGTTAATTAATTATGTTTGGTATCATTAATATATGGGCCTGCTTTTTTTTTTAGCTGTTAAAGATTTAACCATGCCACACATTATTTTGGCAGAAGTGCTACCCACATTTATTGGTTTTACATGGTAACATAAATCAGGTCTCCCCCTTTTCAGAATCTTAATTACTGTGAATAGCTAATTATGAATTTATTAATGATCAATTATTATATTCCACACATGTAGTGAAAATAACAAATTAAATCTAAAAGATTTTTACTTTAGTTTTAGAATGCTGAGTTTAAAAAAATTGTATATAATTTAAGGGTCCCAATCCTGATTTAAAATAATTTATATTATTTCTGGGTAGAAAAAAATATATATCTGATAAAATCTTATCCATTGGACATATTCTAGTTATAAAAGGTAATTTATTTGTTTCTTCAAAGTTACTATGACTGTCTATACCTTTATGGGACCATAGTTCGATTCCATACTTTATTTAATGTTACCATAACGGCCACAATTATAACTATTGGTTAATAGTTTTGATAAATACTTTGATTGAGATAAATTGTAGTTTAATAAGATTTACGTTGATGATCATTTTCAAATAAATTTAATATTTAATGATTGTTTGTTTTACTAAATCAATTCTGAAAATTCAAACAATAAAACTGGCCATGTCGTAGGTAAGTATCAAATCAATATCATAATGAGGAGGTTTAAATAAATGAAAAGGAAGGAGAAGTATTGTATATAATTTACGAGCTTAGAAACACTTTAAATGATAGCTCTGCTTTTTTAAGGGTTGGAATGTAAATATATTTAAGTAAAAAGTTATTGTAATTCTGTACTGTTTTTAAGAATGTCTGTTTGTTGGCAAAGATACATATTTTAGGATTATTTGTGTATAATGTGTTTCGGTGTGAGTCCCGGTAAAGGGCCAGCCGACTGTTTGTATAGATTTATTGAACCACATAATTACTGTGGTGTAATTTTTATTATTCTGTAGAGTATTTATTCCAGGCATTTCTTTAGTGTAATAATTGGGTGTTTTGGTGTGAGTCCTGGTGAAGTGTCAGCCGTATATTTGTATTTATCTATGAAAACACTCAACCTATTGCAATTTTTTTTATATAGAACATTTCTTCAGGCATGTTTTAACATGATATAATCAGGTTTTGTGTTGTGAGACTCGGTGAAGGACCAGCCGGATATTTGTGTATCTCTCTGGAGCAGCAAACCGATTCCGATGTAGTCTATTATAGTCTGTAGGATATTAACCAGGCAAATTTTAACATGATATTCTTGAGTTTTGGGTTTCGAGTCTCTGTTAAAGTTTCGTATGGATGTTGTATATATGTTATTTAGGATATTTATAACAATATAATCAATTGCGGTGCAGTTTTTTCAATTATGTAGTATTTAGGTTTTAACATTAATTTAATCAAGTGTTTTGCTATGAGTCCCTGGAACTGCTGAAAGGCCTAGCGATAATGGATTTTGTGAGTCAGCTGGAAGGTGAAATTTCATTCTTCCGCGAAGAGGATAATAGTCCAGAGTTAACTATAGGAGAATATTTATATGTAACATAATATTACCTATTTCAACCTCCTCAACTACTCATCCGGGCTACACTTCTAAAATAATTTTTGTGGGATAGTGATGTAAAAGATACAAATTAAAGAGTATGTAATCACATTTGCTTGGAGGGAAGTTGGGAAACAATTTAGGAAATAGTCCCTGGATATTTCCCGCCAGGATTAGAACCCTGTTCCATCAATGAAAATGGATCATATGAGAAAATATGTGTCCGCGTGTATACCGATTCAGTATAATATAAATTATTTACGGCATTTCATAGAATATCTATTTTAATTTGTTATTCTGTTTACTATAAAAAATCAAATATTTAATTTTGTGTGTATTTAGAACAGATATTACTCGTGTCTATAGGCTATTATTTTGGGGCATGCCTTTTTAAGTT
Source organism: Timema shepardi (assembly GCA_902151425.1). Lineage (NCBI taxonomy): Eukaryota > Metazoa > Arthropoda > Insecta > Phasmatodea > Timematidae > Timema > Timema shepardi. The sequence continues at coordinate 2,561 of CABFVX010005063.1, read as the reverse complement.
CAATCAATAGTGTTTCTACTACAATGAGATTATCAACATTTCTCAGACACACTTCGGTGGCGTAGTTAGCTAACGCACTAGTTTCGTGTTGAACTAGATTGACGAGGACAGGGAGATCGAGGTTCGAATCTCACTTGGGTGAACTGAGGGTGGTTTTCCCTAAATGGTTTTCCACTCTCCCCCCACGCTAATGCAGGGTAACTTCCTCTAAATTATTATTATTATTATCACCGCGTCTTACTAACCATTCGGGTTATACGCACTTACGCTAATGTGTAATAATAGGGTGATTGTGAGATGAAATGGAGGACCTACAGTTTAACGTGGAATCCGAACCACGGTGGAGGCCTGGCATTCCCCTCCTCTAAATTCAACCTTACCAATTCCTTATTCATTAAAGTAATTAGTAAATAGGCATATTACCAGAACGGGTAGTAAGACGTGGTGCTAAAAAAAACCAACTCTCAACAAGAATGTATATTAAATTATTTTAAATACTCTTTCCTTGTCCTTTAAGATTGACTATATGAAGATTATTTGAGAAACAGTGAAGTTTTCCTGGCATTCCAACATATGAATAAATAGTTAGTTATGTGTGTGCTAGCTGGCCGTGAAGGTCCGACTATAGCGTAGAGTAGTTAAATGGCGCTTGTCTAAAAATAAGCTTGGATCACATAGTTCACTTTATCAAGTAATGCACTAGCCAAATACTGACAGTTTCAAATGCAGTTTATTATTATTTAGCACCGTGTCTTACTACCCATTCAGGTTATACGCTTTAAATACTAATTACGCTAATGAATTAGGAATTGGGAAGGTTGAATTAAAGAAAGTGAACCCACATTTGCGTGGAGGGAGAGTGGAAAACTATTTAGGAAAAACTGCTAACTACGCCACCGAGTTCAAATGCAGTTAATATCCATACATATTCTAAACATTTACGTCTTGAAGTAAGCCAACAGTTATTACCCTTCCAAGATAATTTCAAGAACAAATAAATGAGGTATTTTGTTTTATGTTAAAATCTCATACGCCACAAATGAGTATTGGTTACCTTTATAATATAAATAATAATAATATAAAATGCTTTCGAAACTATTAATTTTACAAGAAAACGACTTACAGATTTATTGAACGGTAAGATTGTAGGACAGTATAGCTCAAACGATCGTATGTTTATCTACTAGACTAATGTTCCCAGGTTATATTCCTGACATAGCGAAACTTTTATTTCTAGGGAAATGAGTGTTTACTCTTTCAAAGTGATGAGCTAAATGGACGGGGGAGGTTGTGTCTTTTCAAGTTTAAGATAGTATCAAAGTCGTGTGCTGATTTTATCAGTCGGTTCAAAAAATGCAAGTTAAATACCTCAAATACATTTTTAACACGAAACCTTGGATGCTACGCTGCTCTCTAAGAGAGATAGTATATTAATTATTGAATAAAATAAGAAAATTAAGGTGTACTCATTTATATTAAATATAAATAAATTTATCTGGGAACCAAAATAGGTAGTAAAAAAAACTTTCTGCAATATTTATATGACTTAATAATATGCGTTGTTTGGCTAGTTTTCATTCTTTACGCATGTTTAATGCATACATTATCATAGATCAAGTGTGCACTTGGTGCAGGTTATTTGGATTTCATACCTAGGCTAACCATCCTCTTCTCGTTTATGAGGTCTTGCTCCATCGAAAGTTGCCGGCACGTGTTATTCATGAGAAAAATTACTTTTGTTTTATATACTCCTAGTTTTTAAAGATCTTCCCCAACATTTTTAAAATCCCGTTTATGAGACTTTTTTTTAAGATTATATATATAGTATATCCAAATATTTTATATTCATAATTAAATAAATATATTTGAAGCGCTCACGGTAAAAGTTTTTCAAAAATAGCACACACATTTGGGTAAAAAAGAAAAAAACAAGAAAAGTTAACTTACTTTTAATGTCTCACAAATTCCGTTATTCGTATTTTTGCTAAATTGTTTCCAACCCATTTCATGTGGGCACGCTAGCATTTAGCTCCAACTCAAGCTTTGGCTTATATGTCTAGTATTTCATATATTGATATCTGTGTAGGACTGAAATAGACATATAACGTGAGTTTTTCATAAGGGTTCTATTATTGGTATGGAACCCAAAAAATTAGTGGTGACTTTGAGTGTAAGTTATGTGTGTTTATTATTTTTAACTCTATCATAATTTGTATTGTTATATCATTATATTTTAAAAACAATTCCGTGCCAAAAACGTTTAATTCTCTTGTAGATTGTATTTTTGTTTTTTATCAATATTTTAAATTGATTTATAATAATGACTGAACTAAAACAAGTAGAGTACACGTAGCTATTAAGAATTAGTAGTAACTTAAAAGATTAATTTTCGTTCATTCTTAAAATAGTAGTTTTGGTGGAAATACTGTAAACATATTAAAGGACATATATATTTTTTATTATTTCAAGTCTAGTCATACAATGTGAATTAAAATACAAATTTTCTAAGTAATTAAATCTAAAAATCTTAGTTTTACATATTTAAATGTGAGGATTTATTT
>CABFVX010005062.1:38237-49166 GCA_902151425.1 Timema shepardi | reverse complement strand
AATCTTGAGTTCGATTTCTTTGACGATTACAATAATTTCTCTATCTGTAAGATAGCGAGAAAGTAAAAATAATGTGACAGCTCTCTCTCGATTTTCTCACAAATTGACACTTAAATCACCTTTTAGAAAATGCAAACTTTTTTTCACTCAAAATTGATAACATTTTAATATTACAGTACCTGCTTTTGTGGCTGCGTTGTCTAAAATTGGGGTTCAATTCCGGTCGAGTACCTCGAGGGTGGTTTTTCCTAAATGGTTTTTCACTCTCCCTCCTCGCTAATGCCGATGCATCTCTTCTCGATGAAGCCTTCCTAATACCTAGCCTATTAGTGTAATTAGTACATAGGTGTATAACCCGAACGGGTAGTAAGACGCGGTGCCATAAAAATTATTTCAGTAATGAACGTAGTGTTTTTTCCACCAATTTTATAACTGAAAAATGTTTTCTTAACTATTATAGGTATTATTATCATTGATATTATATATATAATCTATCAAACGTGACTGCTGCAGATCACATGACCTAACGTTTTAAAACGGGAAATAGATCAATTAACTTTTTCTCGCTGTCAAATAGGGATATACATGCCCTCCATAGGTGGTAACATGAATTTTCAGACAGTACTTTTTTTTAAGAGGATTATAAAATATGCATTCATGTCTATAACTATTTAAAAGCCGTAAATTAAATAACCTGTTAGGTTTTTTCATGTGAATTCTTTGATTAATTCTTAGCAAACAATCCCACCGGTATTTCTGTGTTGGTGTGAACACCCTGTCACCTTAAAATGTTAATTAGAAGTCCTTTTCGAATACGTGGATAGTTGGGGTCTGGGGCGGAATGATTTATTGGTTATGTTAACTTCCACGAATAAGTGTTAATTAAAGCTACTAGGTAATTAACAATACTGAAATATCATACACTTTTTTGTGTTATTTCAATCGCTCTACTATCCCGTTGTTTTTGTGTAAAATAAAAAAGTTATTTTATTCAGAAATTGAACAATAGCAAAGGAAATGAGCCTTTTTTGTTTGTTTATTTGAAATTTGTTGTGACACTATTTTTATAGGCTGTGTGTATATTGATGACAAAGAGCTACTGACGTTTCTATGTGCACAGTTCATTTTCATAGGAAGAGCCTTATCTGGCATTTTGAAAAGTTATTAGATCCAATTTCACGCATTCTTACGTCAGATCCTGTCACAGACAGATATTATCAATATCTAAAGAATAATACTCATAAAGTAGTTAAAATGTTATCGATTTTAGCCGAATAAAAAATAAGTATGTATTTTATAAAAGGTCGTACCTATGAACATTGGTTTGAAGTAATATCTTTTTATAATGTGTGTTTGTATTTTTAATTATTACGTTTAAAATAAGGGATTAATGTGAGAAGGGAAGGTTGTTTTGAGAAAATGTACCCGTGTTAGCGTGGATAGAGGCTAGGAAAAGCTCAATAATAAACAGGGTGTGGAAAATAGAGAAAAATATAGAAGTCAGAGTTGAACAGTAGAAAAATAGAGAAGTAGAAGTCGGACTGTAGAAACATATAGAAGTCGAAGGCTGGGAGTACTGACGTCATAGTTTTGGAGAAAAACCCCGCAAGGGTACCTGGCTGAGACTCGAACCTGTAACTACTGTCACTGGCAAACCAGTTATATATACTGTGTGGTCTACCATCCTCTCTACGAGTGTATGCCTGTGTATTTATTCAAACAATGCCCTCCTTATCCGATGTCCTTGATGAATTAGTTATTAATCGCTGGTACTTAATAATATTATTAATCTTTTTATCTAAATAGAATAAATCGCATTGGTGGTCACACGGTATAAGGGTGTCAGACCCGCGATATACTGTATTGCTGGTGATAGGGTAATCAAGGTTCAATTCTCAACCAAGTGCACCGAAGGGTGGTTTTTCGTACGTGATTTATCAGTTATCAGTTATCACTATGTTTTTATGATATGAATTCCACGCTATCGCTAATGCACTTCATCTTAATTATCCTCATCATTCTTATCCCATCGATAGAGCAGTTTTATAGCCTTGATTTTAAAACACACGTACCCAAAATTAGTGCGAATACTCCTGTTTCCCTTCTCAATATTCCTTCTCCCGTAAATGTGTATTTTAGAACCTTAAGCAACTTCGCGGTGTCATCTCCGATACTGCTACGTGATTGGTTTAACCCCCACCTCCCCCTTATAACCCTTCTCTATGCTCCTTTATTCCCTCACTATTTCGTTTGCCAGTAGGCCTACCCACCATTTTGCTTCGTGCTATACCCACTTTTATACATATTTCTTTCCTCGCCCCTATATCTTTAGGAAAAAAAAATAAAAAGTTCTCTTTCTCTATTATTTCTACCTTTCTTACGGTTTTCTTTTGTGGGTGTTCCCGCCGCCCCCTACCAGAACTCCAAGCCTATAACAATTGAACGGTTGCGAGTCTAGTGTGGCAAGAGGAACGTTCCTTGAATGTAGAGAGTGCGATGCTCGTCTGACTTATTGTTAACACTACCCACACATCTATATTTTTATTACCACTATTATGAGCGAATGTGACTATATGCGTGCCAGGGCTTATGACGTGTTACAAACGAGACTACCATTTTTTTTCACACGCGTTGTATTTTTTTTAACAGCGAATTTACAGCGGCAAGAAGGGGTTCGGGAAATTATGGACGCGTTATGTGATTTGATAGCAATATTAACGGCATTTCTTATAAAATTATTCCGCTTCTGCTTCGGGGTTCGTTTTGTGAATACCATGTTAGTAGTGAAATACATTTATATTTGAATTTTATTCTTGTGTATGTGTGTCATGTGTGTATTGTGTAGGGAATGTGGGAGGAAGGGCTACGATTATATATATTTTTTATTGGGAGCATCTCTATCCAACCTCGTATGAAATAATAACAATCTAAATATTTCTGTGTCGAACATATTTAATATCATATTGTGTTGCTATATTTCTAGAATCGATTCACTAAATATTGTTTTGGCTATGGTGGTTTCCATAAAATATATTATTATTATTATTACTTATGAGTACTGAGCGTGAACTTTTCTACCCAAATTATTATATCATCGCTTGATTTACAAACTAACTTAACTCAAAACAAACGCAATATACCCAGTTAATTCTTCCTAGCTGTTAAAGGGAAAATAAGATATAATTTCACTGAAAATATTTCTCGATGTGGTCCGGTATCAAACCCGGGACTCTGGTTGCACTCAGACTTGCAGGGTACCCTTTAAATCAATAGCGCCTTGCCCTACTTAGCGCTTTAACGTTCTTACCCACAACGGTAGACTACCTGCCGACAAAGGTGTCACTTCTGTCTTGTCTGGTTCGCTGGTGGTGAATAGGTCGGGGTTATCATTCCGGCCTAGGGGTTTGAGGGAGTTTTTCCCAAATGTCTTTTCACTTTCCCTCCACATAAATGTGGACACACTTCTTCAACATTCTGCCATATATTTCCCTAGCCCATCAGTGTAAATACACGGACTGCCTGGACGGGTGGTAAGATGAGGATCACTGGGGAAGCTACAAAACAATATTGGAATGCACCCTTATGATCGAGAAGAGGGCACGGAAAATGAATAATCACGTGTGAAAAACCAACTCTAGCGCACACGTCCGAGATCAGAACCTTGACCTCTCTGACTCTAAGCCTTATCACCATAAATCCAGTCTCTTGCGAGTATACCACCTTAGACCACGTGAGTATTGAGGGGGTGATGAATGACTTCAGAATATTCAACTTCGCATGTATTGCATTGCGATCGATAAGTAGTAAGTATTCACATTTATTGATTAGGAGGAATGGTCTAATTTAAAAATAAATGGTTAATGCACCGCACAGAATTTATAGTTTTACTGCCTTGAAATCTATATTTACTTAAAACTTGTAAGATATGTGACAGGAAATAATATACGTACTGTTACAGAAACATATTGATAAAAAAGTAACATTTCTTTTCGCCATAGAGTGAGTATTTTCTGTGTAAAAAATATTTCAAATAAGAGTTATTTGTTTTTATTAGAACTACAACCTTTCAATAGCAATAATTTATTTTGTATTTCCATTAGTTATGGAGATATGATAAAGTTTGAAAATTTCCGCTTATATGAATTACTCTAAAAAATAATTTTAATGGGAGATCGAGAAATGCCATTTGGTTTGTTATGTTAAACAGTGCCTAGTTGTGAAATTTAATCAACATCAATAGAGAGAATTTTGAGAAACTATATTTTTCTCTTTTCGTCCTTAAGTAATTTACCCTTACTTTAGGGATAGAGCGATAATTTCGAAAAATCCCCCTAAGGAACATTATGAAAACCCTAGGTATCAAATTTAGGGCGGGAGTGTAAGGAACGTCAAATAAGGGCAGTATTTTTCCAGTTTTTATAGCAAAACTTTTTTTGGACAAAATAAATAAAATATTACTTCAATACAAAAACAGTCTAATTTTCTTCACATGTTGATATCACCATATGTTGAATATCTGTCATAGGCATAGCGGCATTGGATGACAAACTTCTTAAATCAAGATAAAAAGTTGTCATTAAATTCTTGGACACTCATGACAGATATTAAACAACTGTTGATGTCACCACGTGAACAAAATTAAACTCAGTATTTGTACTGAAGCAATATTTTATTTCTTTTAGCCAAACAAAGGTTTCAGTGGGTCATGCGATCACAATACTTTCTCTACCCAAGAGGTGCGAGAAAGTAAAGAAGGTAAAGGGAATTATTCAATTTATTTGTGATTAAAGGGTTGTTTTGACTGAAAGATAACGGTCGCCGACACGGAAAGCCGGGTTTATGCATCCTGAGCTATTTTTCCACACATCGTATTTTTCTCCATCCCCTCTCTAGCCGAATACGCTACATTTCAACTTTTATAATAATTGTATTTATTTGTTAGCTTTGTGTCCCACAATGTGACAGTTTAGTTTTTTCTGGAATAATTTCAGTTGTCTCAGAAGTAAAGAATAATTTGCATATTGTATAGTACCATTTATTTATTATTTAGTTTCTCACTACCCCTCTAAGATAGGAAAAATGTGATTGTAAAAAAAAAAAATCAGGGCTGAAACCAATTTAACGATTTGGCTAAAACTTGCGATTTAAGGTTTTCATAAGGTCCCCAGAGGGAGTTTTGGATAGATAAAAAATAAGTTTCTCAAAATTGAGGATTTTGATTAAAATTCGTTTAAGGCACTTAACATTACAACCCAAATGGCGCATCTCATTTTCCAGCGAAAGCTACTTTGAAGGGTACTTTACATAAGCAAAAATGTCTTTTTACTTTCCTATATCTATTAAAGTATTGCAATAGTGAGATTATGATGAATATTTACGTTTTATGTGAATAAAAAAGGGTATAGTTTACCATTATGTTTGTCCTCATGTTTGTCTGTCCCTGGCCACGGATCCAAAACGTTTGGGTAGTTTTTGTTCAAACTTGATATTTCTATTTTATAAGGCGATACCTTGAGACTTTTTTATTTTTACTCTAGCCCTTGAATTAAGGGTTGTTTGATTATAAGTGATTTTTTTAAATTCATATTTTCTCGAAAATGGCCTTAACGATTTTAATTACAATCTATATGACCGATAACATTGTATCGTTAGTTTTTGGGGAAAAATTCGTTGAAGGGTCGCTTACTGATGGGAAGTTTTGAAAAGTCAAAATACTTATTTTGAAATTGTCCTTAACGATGTTGCTTAAAATGTATATATTGGAACTGTTTGGCATGGCATATATCACCGTATACTTGTATTTGGGGCGAAAACTAATTTATGGGTAGTTTAATGATGAATTATTAAAAAAAAACTTGGAATGCTTTTAGAATGTCCATAACTATTTGGCTTCGAATGGGTATATTGGGGTATTTGTCATGGCAAATTGCACGTTTTAGTTTTTTGAGTAAAAATTTGTTTAAAAGTAATTTACAAACGACGTAAAAAAAAGTTGAAATATTTTAAAATATATCTAATGATTTGCTAACAAATGGGTATATCGGAAGTGGTTGATATGACCAATAGCACTATATGCTGGTTTATAGGATAAAAATTTGTTTAAGGGTGACATAATGATGACTTATTTTTTTAAATGGAATATTTAAAAACATGACTTTAACAATTTTGGTTAAAATTGATATCTAAGGAGTGATTTATTTCCAAAATAGCACGATATACTTGTCCTTTTTTTTAAGGTAAAAATTGGTTAGAAGGTAGTATACTGATGACTAATGAGTGATCTACGAAAGTGATTAATATTTTGAAAATGGCTCTAACAAGTTCGTTCAAATTGTATCTGTGGAGGTTTTACTTGACTAACAAAACTATATACTTGATATTGAGGTTGAATTTTTATGAGGCTAGTTTACTGATGACATTAAAAAAAATTAATATATTTTAAGAAAAATGGCTCTAGCAATTTGGTTTGAAATGGAAGTTTGTTTAGTTTTTTACATAATTAATAACTCGATATATTGTTTTATCTAAAATAAAGTTTAAAGTAAATTACTGAAGAATAGTTTTTTATATTTAGAAAAATGTTGAAACTACTAATTACGATTTTGCTCAAAATTGGTATTGATGACTTATCTTGCATAATAATGAATAATATATCTAGATTTTTATAAAATAAATAAATTTAATGGTCGTTTACTTACTACAAATTATAGATATTATGACATTTTTTGAAATTGACCTTCAAGATTGAGTTCAAAATGGATATCTGGAAATAATTTCTTTATGATAAATAAAAATAAGTTTTTATTTTTACAAACTACAAATAATTTAAGGCTAGTTTAAAAAACACTTATTTTTGAAAATTGAAATTTGTTAAATATATTTGAAAGATTTAGTTTAAAGTGTATAAATCAAGAGTTTTTATAGTGTTGTTTATTGCAATGAGTATATCTTACTTCAATATAATTTTCTGAAAACCAATTTTTGAACATTTTCTACGAAGCGTATTAATACACAATATAATAAAGTTAATGCGATCATGTCGTAGCATTTATTTGATAATATCTCCGTCACTCTTTCAGATACGAAATAACTTATCATTGCAAAGTTGTAAGACTTTTAAAAGTATCTTTTATTGAAACATATTTTTATAAAACCAATAGTTTCCGAGCTATAAGCAAACATATATTTTAAAATGCAGATCTATTAAATGGAGAGTTGAGTTTTAACCACGTTGGTGGACAGAGTTCAAGGTTTCTCTGACAGTGTATATTATTTCATTTATATTCTCTGGCAGAATGTTATGCTCCCTTTTTCATTTTTTGTTTGCAACATAACTCAAAGAGTCTTAAGTAAATGTCTCAATTTTTTTTTTAGGTAAAGTAGCAATAAAGTTTGTGTGGTACGCTTTAACATTTTATTTGTTTACTTACGCTTCGATTCTTGTTCTGTTCGCCTTTCGCATCTGCTTGCGGACATCGTTACTCTTTGCGATTGACAGTTTTTTTTATATCTCGTATCATTTCCCATTCCAACGTCCTAGGTTTCTGTATTCCTCCGTAGTACTACGAGGAATGCCATGAACTACTTTCAGGTTCCCAGGGTTCCCAAACAAATGGAGTGGGACGCGCGCGGACTGGGTGCTCGCTGGGTTCGGGAAGAAGGTAGGTAGAATGGATCCGGCGTGTTTCGTTTACGAAATACCAACCACCTTCTTGCGATATGTTCGGTGCTTTTTACCTTTCCCTATTCTCCCTCTTACTCTCTCGTCTTTCTATATCCACGTCATTTGTTGTTGGTATGGTGGTAATAGCAACAATAAGAGAATAGCGGTCTTTTAAAACAATTTAATTTAATTTCTTTTTCTTGCTTATTGGACTTTGTTATAAGAGTTAATTTTTTAGTTTAGAAAATGTGTACCCTAATTTGTGTGGAAATTTTTTTAGGTATAAACACCATCAGCACATACGACCGGGATTCGAACCATGATTTAACCGTCATCGGCAGTCTAGTCTATTGCGAGAGGGATGCCTTAAACCATGTGGCCACCTAAGCACACGTGTTTTATATTAGTTTCACTGGTGTTGGTTTTTATCCATTTCTTACTACCTGTCCGAGTATTTGATGAGGAAGGTAGAATTATCGATCGGGCTAAAACTTGGTATTTAGGGTTTTTGGAATTGTATACCCAATCATAAAATTAAGGGTAGTTAACTGAAGGGCAAAAAGAAAAAAAGTCGATTCTTTCAAAATCAGCTTTAACGATTTTGATTAAATTTAATTTCTAACCATTTATAAATATTCCAAACAAAATGGCTACTCTCAATATTTCGGCAAAATGACTTTAAGGGCTCCGGTCTGATGCGTAAATTATCTTTTTTTATAATATCTCTAAACTATTTAAAATATGAAATTACTTATCATTATAAATATGTAGGTTTCTTTATGATAAACATATTTTATAAGGAGCATATTTTTATAAAACCAATAACTTTCAAGCTGTTCGTAAATATTTGTAATTTTTTAACTTTTAGAACAAAAAAGGTGCGACCGCAAAAGACAATCTAACCTGAAATGTTGATGGATGTCGACGTCTCAAGACCCTTCAAACCCTAAAAAGTGGTATTTGCAATGACGTCAGTCTGTGTATCTGTTTATACTTAAAATTAAGAGTAGTTTTAAGAAAGGGCGAAAAGAGAAAAAATAGATTCTCTCAAAATCCACCTTAACGATTTTGATTAAAATTCGTATCTAGGTGTTGATTAAGATTATACATAAACTGGCTAATTTCATTTGAGCATGAAAATGAATTTTAGGGTACTTTACAGAAGAGAAACTTCCGTGTTTCCGCAACTATTTTAGATACTAAATAACTTTACATTACAAAATTGTAGTATTATTAAAAATAAATAACTTTTATATGAAATATATTTTTATAAATCCAACATTTCTGAGATATTGGCATTTATATTAATACAATTTCATGAGCTTTAGTAGTAAAGAGATACTACTTAAGTTTTAACGCAATAATAGCGTAATTAAATATAAGTAAGTCTCTCAAAAAGCTTATGTTATTTTACCTTAAAACTCTTAGAGGAAATGTTTTTACAAAAATGATCTATATCCATTTTAGACTCAATAGTAAATATTTACATTTTTTTATTGGTCAAAATTTATAAATGTGGAATTTAATAGCAATGAAATGGCATGAAGATGTGAAACACCTAATAAAGTGTCGAAAATTTTAACAGGAAGTTAAAATTTTAATACGAAGTGTTGACCCTTGTGGACTCAACATTGATTATTTTTATCGCTCCAAACATACAAAGAGGACATTTATTTAAAAACAAAATTATAAAATTTAAAACCGGGACTAAAAAAAGTTTTACATAAGTATAGTGCAATTTATGCTCGGGTTTGCTAGTGCATATTATTTCGTTTCACATATATTACGAGTTTTGAGTAAATATTTCCATTTTCAAACAATAGAGTGAGAAATGCCGCGAAATCCGTACCATTTTCTTTTACAGTTGCAATACTTTACTTTTGGTGTTCGAAAAGTTTTATATTATATATATAATATATATAATATAAGACACATTATATATAATATATATTTTATATATATAATATATACATTTTATATATATAATATAATAATTATATTATATATAATATAATACCTAATATAATACATATTATACATAATATATATAAATATATATACAATATATATTTGCGTGTATCTTGAAAAATATTGGTTTCATAAAAATATGTTTCAAATAAAAGATTTTTAATATAATTATTCCTACATATTTGCAATGATAAGTAATTTCATATTTCAAATAGCTACGGAGATATGATACAAAATGATAATTTACGCATCAGACGGCAACCCTAAAATACATTTAAGAAAAATTGAGAGTAGCCATTTTTTTAAATAATATTGATCAATGCTTGGAAATGAAATTTAATCAAAACTGTTAGAGCCGTTTTTGAGATAGTCGATTTTTTCTCTTTTCATCCTTCGTAAACTACCCTTAATTTTAGGGTTGGATATACCATTCCAAATATCCCTCGGGGAAACCCTATGAAAACCCTAGATACCAAGTTTTATCTCGATCAGTAAAATAGTTTAGGCTCTAGTCTGAGGTACAAACAGACAGACGGGAATTCAAAAACAATTTTTTCGGATTCTGAGGGTCATGAAACGTCAAAATTCATCAAAATCTTGAGTTAACTTTTTTTTTTTGACGATCACAATTACTTTCACTACTTGTAAGATAGCGAGAGAGTAATAAAGAAGAGAAAAGGAGGAATAAAGTTAAAACACTAAACTTCTGATGGAAACTCCGCTTTCATGAAAATTCAAGGTAATAACGTTACATCTAATCAAATAATATTTATAATAATATAACCCCATCAAATTAAAGGAACAAATTTTAATGCCAAGGAGAATTTATCATCATACAGAAATATAGTTGAACTTAAATTCTAGTTTGTTTTTATAAATATTTACTATACACTGGTTGTTAGGCCTGTCTATTATAATAGATAGGTTATAATATCAATCAACCTAATAAAACCTAACCTTCAATCGATAGGAAGGTAGGGATTTGTTGGTAAAAAAGGTTTTTTTTCTGTCATTTATTGCGTAAGAGTGGATACAATGAGAGTGAACTAAACTAAATGTATTTTTACTAAGTAAAAAAAATAAATCGAAAATCCACCTCGTTTAGGTTCTGTCCCGTGGTCCATAGAATACTCTCAAGTGTGCAAAAGTTTCATGTTTACATTTCGTCTAGGGGTTTCTGGAGGGTGGGGTATACACACATTTGGATATATATATATAAAATATGATTACAAAACTAATAAAATGTTAGTTGGTTTTAACCATCAAAATAGACACCATAAATTAAAAATGGGGGGGGG
>CABFVX010005062.1:18873-29428 GCA_902151425.1 Timema shepardi | reverse complement strand
GGGGTGAAAGGTAGCTTTTGTACATCCGCGTTTTAATGTTGCGCACATAAGAAGGAGGTAGGGGTGGGACAGCCGCTGAGTGTGGGGGTATAGAGGAGGGCGGACTAGATCATTCGGGGCACTATGATCCATAGATTTAAGTATATGCAAATAGAACAATAGCCAGACCATTCCTCCAAATGTATAGGATTCTCTTTCGCAGAGTTATACGATTACATACACTCATAGATGTTCCTCTTTTATCAATGTTTCTTTAACAGTGTATGTTATTTCATTTTTTCTCTTTGGTGGAATATTTCTTCAATCCTGTCTTATTTCGTTTCACAAATTTTACTAGGTCTTTATTTTTAGGTAAAGGATAATGAAAGTATGTGCGATGAAACTTAACTGTTAATTTTATCTTAATGGTTTCCCCCACTTTTTTCAAAAAATTAAAATTTGCCTTCTTTATTTTCTCTTTGATTATCTAGACTATCTTGCCTGAAGCCCTTAAGAGAGGTTAATTAAATCACAGCACTAAACAGCCAACAACAGTGCAATTATTAAATATTTTCTAGTAAATCAATATAATAAAATATATAAGGGTCGTTCTGTGACTTAACCAGGGCCTTTTCGATCGTTAGTTAGTTTTACTAACCGATTGCATATCAGGAGTGGGTAGTCTTATGCTTGAATACTATTATTTGTAAAGTTCACCTTAAATATCTCAAAATATAGAACGCCTCGCTAATATCAGTAATTCTATAATATTTCACCCTCTCAGTGTTGGGGCTCAGTACGGACTCAATTTGCCCCATTTTACTGACAAATTCCAAAGAATAAAACAACTTCTTCATTGAGAGGTTCTTCCCGTTTTAAACCGACTCGGGTCATGAATAATAATGCGACGAGATAGCATTGATTGATGAGGACAGCGCCAGAGGAATGAAGCAAAAATTCATAAAAGCTATCTGAAGCCTCTCGCTTGCAATCGATATGTAAAGAGCAAGTAGGCCGACCCTCTCGTGGCCATGCGACTGCGAGTGGTCTGATGGGGCGAGAAAGGGGTCTGGGGAACAAACAAGTGAGCGCACTTTTAAGGGAAGTAATTAAAACCTTTGTTTTGAATACTGTTTCAAGTAGCTTCTTTTTACCCCGAGTAGTCGTAAGTTTACCTTGCGTCCCACTACATTTGTAGTTTTTATACATGCTAAATATATTATGTTGACATAATTAACGTGAACCTATGGAACATACAGATTATATCAGCACACGACTTACAAACTAGCTTAATTATATAACATACATTCCCCATACCGTGAAAGGGGAAGCTCCAACATCACCAAAATATAAGTTGTGGTCAGGATGGGAACGGGATTCTAACCTGGGATCCTTGGCTCATTAGAAAAGTACTTTTACTACTGAGGAATCCTTTCAGTGTAAACGGAGTGTACATAAAGTACTACTAATCTCCGTGACTAAAGGCGGTATGAAAGGACGAGGTTGATACTTTTTTTTTTTTGCATTTATCTTACTACCCGCCTTTGTTATCTATACCTAATCACCTCAATATACAGGTATGAAGAAGGTAAACTTTAGATATAATGTTCCTGCATTTTAATGGAGGGAGAGTGGTAAACCATCCTCTCAGTATACCCTTCTAGAATTTGAGAACCAACCTTCTAGCCATCGGATAACCAGATTAGACAAACCTTTACGCCTCTATCCACTTACCCACCAATGCGGGTAGCTTATTTTTAGTGAGGAAATTTGTCTTTTAAGAGAACTGTGTGATCATTTAACCTATAAATGGCGTCACAGTGGAATGTATCTTTATAATGTCTAGTTATGTCTGGACAGGATCTAACTACACTAATACTACATTAACACTCAAACAGCTACTAGCATTTTCGTCAATCTTAGCTTGAATATAATCAGGGTCCTTTTCAACTACCTTAAAACTAATTTTTAAAGAAAATTAAAGACACATTATTATTGATCATTCAAAATAGTCCCCCTTACCAAATTTGAACAAAATCTTTAGAGCTTTTTTCAAATAGATCAAATTTTTAAAAAAAATCACTCATCAGTTAAACACAATAAAAATTTTTTTACTACTTTAAATGTAAAAAAAACCTTAACAGATAAACAATTTTTAACCAAATCGCTAGACCCATTTTTCAAAACATTATTAAAAAAAAGTGTTTGGTAACTTATCCTTAAATTCTTCTGCGCCCTCTCCCCATTTTCCACTCACTAAAAAGACCCCGAGTATGTGATCTTAATTGTCAAGTCAAACATTCCCGATTACACATTTTAAGCAAAATCCCTAAAGCCATTTTAAAATATTTCTAATTTTTTAAATCACCAGTAAACTACACTTCTAATAAAATTTACCTAAAAATCATGAATACAAATTCAGTTTTGGGATATTAACCTCTCTTTAAATATTTCTTTTAAATAAATTGTTGTTTCGAAATATTTGAAATTTAAAAAAATCACTCAGAAGTAAGATACTCTTAATTTGAGGGCTAGTGTATAAAAATTACTCACGAAGAATAGCCCTATAAAATTTAAATATCAGGTTTTAACAAAATCCATCCAACTATTGTGGCAAGGGATGGAAAAAAATAACTGTAAAATCCACTTTGTTTGGGTTTGGATTCTCATAAAACGTAGGCCTAATAATTCACCAAAATCTCGAAATTGATTTTTTTCACTATTACAATAATTTCTCTTGATATTACAAAGTAAAAGTGAAATAAATCAAGACTACAATATTGAAGGACTAGCTCCACTAAGTAAACAATACTGTGCTACACAGGTACAGTCAGATCACACAACTTGGCAGTAGATCTAATATTTTTTTTTAGCTTTCAGATAGTGCTTTTCCTATGGAAATTGAACTTTAAAATGTATATATGAAACAAAGTTATATAAATATGCTGTCTTTTCTATTGTTAAACACTTTAATTAGAAATAAAAAAGAGTAGACCTTGGTGGTAAAGTGCTTGCCTTAAAACCTGACGCCCGTGTGTTCAAACCCAACCGGGGTGGACGGATATTTCTTGAGTGATAAAAATCTAAAACATATATTCCTTTGGAGGGGAAATAAACCCGTCGGTCCCATGACGATTATGGCATGTAAAAGAACCCTGGAAGTTATGGGAAAATACCTTTCCCGGCAAGATTGGTAGGCCTTTTCTCTCTTGCTCATAGAACCTCTCGTGTGCTTATATAATCAGTCAGTTCAGAAAGTGTACCTTGAATAAATACAATAAATAAATAGCTAGAAAATGTCTTGCTTTGACAAATGACAGATAGGTATTATATTAAAATGGGTTGTCCGCGCGTGTATTGAACGCTTATCAAGTGTTCTACTAGGGACGCCCTAAAATTACATAAGTTGTTTTTTTTGAGAGCGAGAGCTCAGTATTTTCTTACATTTTCATACGAGGGAGGAAGGGGAGGTATCGCTTCAAAATCCATCTTACATAAGTGTTTTTGATCAATGTTTATGGTGAGACAAATTTCTTTTTCTTTTTTTGGTCAGAAATATATATATATTGATTATAGAATTTCACTTATATTTAATTTACAATTATTAAAGTATTTTAAAATTCATATCACTTGCCTTATTACCAATCCTTATGTCTAAAAAAAACCTAATCTTATTTTTTTTAAAACTTAAGATAGGGGGGAGGGGACGGAGGTGTTATAAGTAACTTTACGATCCCTTACGTGGGGAGTGAGGGGAAAAGGGGGGGATCGACCATTATGGAAAAAGCCTTAGGTAATTTAAAGATTTATAAAAGTTTGAGAAACACCCCCTTAAACTCTGTGAGTTTGATGTTGATAAAACATATCACAGTCTCATTCATGTTTGTTCTATCTATTACATCCATATAGTTTGACAGTGTACATTTGCTTTGGAATATTGAGACGATTGGAATGATGGGGCGAGAGGTAATTAAAAAAGGTGGAGAAGGAATTGGAAATGTTTGGTTTTTTTTCAAATAACGGGAGGAGGAAGGGGGAAGTTTAGAAAGGAGTAAGCCAACCACCCATATCTCTTCATTACTGGAATATCAATATTTGCTTTTGTGAAAGTGATTTCTCTCATGTCTGAGACGGGCCACCAAGCGTGCTGAATCATGGGTAAGTGTAGGGGTGCATGGCAGGATCTATCTTCCGTGATTTACGTTTTTATACAACCAAGAATTTTTCCTCTCTCTCTTTTATTCTTCCGCTACATTATTCGTCAGGATGTCAAAAATAAAAGAAGAGTTTGTGAAGTTTGTGGAGATAAATATGGCAACGTAGCAGCTTCACTACCTTAATTTATGACGAGATATTTAGGGTTTTCAAGTTCTTTAGTTTATATGGAATTTCACCTATAATATAAATGTAAATCATATTTTTTTTATTAGATATCAAACATGACTAAAATTTCTGGAGATGGCTTAAGGTGTCAAGAACTACTTACTGAAGCCATGGTTAACTTTATGTCAATAACTGGAATCATATTCAAGTTTTATATGTTTCTGTACAAATATTTTCCTCCTTCTTGAGATTGAAATTGATCAAAGTCCAAGTCTATGAAATCTTTAAATTCAAGCATTGTAATCTAGCCTACATATCAAAAGTCATATCTAAACCAAAATAAAGTAGTATTTTATTTAACTTTATTTGTACGCATGCAAATTATTAAAATTTAAAATAAAATCTTTCAATCACATAGTTAAAATAGAGAATTAATTAGTAAATGTTTATAATTTACCAAACGCTGTAGAGAGCAGCGAAATACTGAGTTGAAACAAATTTGAGTTCAAAAATAGCGAAAAGTGAAATGTATGATTAAGGCTAAACCTGCCCATGTTTTCACGCGCATACGGGTGTAAGTCTAGTCTGATCTGTTTTCACTGTCATGGGCAGTTCGAGGCTCGAATCCCTGCCGAGTGTATTGGTTTTTTTCCTTTTACAGTTCCTACCTCACTCTTCACGAAAGCTCGAGTACATTTATTATAAAATTCTACCTTTCTCATCTCTATCCATTTAATATAAATATTTGGCTAATCTGGACGGGAAGAAAAAAAATACAGACACAAGTAATCGTTTCTAAAGGGTTAAATTGCATGCAAAGTGTTCCCGGAGCGCCCGGCTGGAATCGAACCCAGACCATCACAAGAATGAATCAGACAAAGTCCACGCGTGACAAACGGAAGAATTGAATTTTTAAATTTCTTTATCAAGGGTATTTAACGTTCGTTTTGTAAACCAACTGATTGTATAGACACGCGACATACAAACTAACCTAGCTCAATAGGAGATACATGAAATCTCGCGGCAATTTAGAACTCATGGTGAAAAGGCTAATAAAACACTTTCTGGCCGAACCTTGAATTGAAACAAGGACCCTTTAGCAGGCTTGCTACTGACCGATGCAGAAAGTAGTATTTTGGACGGCTGTGCCATTATAGTATTGATATTTTTATAATGTATTTAAACATTAAAGTAGACTAGGCAATATTGGAAAAAAAACTCACTCACTTTATGTTTAATATATCTTATAATTCCTTCTTGTGAATGTGGGGAATGCCAGGCCTCCACCGTGGTTCGGATTCCACGTTAAACTGTAGGTCCTTCATTTTATCTCACAATCACCCTACCATTACCTATTAGCGTAAGGGCGTATAGCCCAAATGGGTAGTAAGACGCGGTGATAATGATGATGATAATAATAATAATAATCCCTTCTCCCCGAACCACTATAATTGAACCTCGTTTTACTCCCCATCCGGCCTAGTCACATATTTTACTTAATGGAGTAGGCTCAATGAAGGTAGAAATTAAAATACATTTACCTACATCTACGCAAAGGGAAAGTACAGAATTGGATTTGAACCCCGGGCTCTCCCGCATCAACACTTCACGAGAGTCATGCCTTAGACTATAAAACCCGATGTGGTTGTAAGTGTATTAGTATATTAAACTTTATCACTTGTAATATATAACTATATAAAGTATACATGATTAAGGGGTCCGCCTACTGAAGCGCTTAGATGCATTGTACAAATCTCACGTTATTTTAGTAGCTTGTTATTTTAAAATATGACTCACGCCAAAATGGAAGTGTTAGGTTTCATTATTATCACGCAGAATTAAAAAAAGATACATTTTAGGTTTTATATTATTATAAAATACACATGAAAAATTAATATTATCTCATTTTCAATTATGATAAATCTTAATTCTCGGTTCTGAGATCATAAAAAATCGTTAGAAATCATAGATCAAATCTTTATCGTCAAATATTCAAATTTTAATAATGTCAAAACAATAATATTTTAAAGACTAGCATAGTACCCGTTTGGAAATCAACGGCTTAATTTCTCATCGTGTCGTGTGTCCCATTGGCATTTGTTGGACACTGATTGCAAATGGGAACTATTTTTAGTGCACCTCAAAATCGGGAAGTCACATTTAAATAAAATACTTTAACTTATATTAGATCAAATATTTACTCCAATGAAAACGTGAAATTGTTTCTCAATTGAAGATTTCATTATAAACATTTTTTGTACATACATTTTTCGTTATTTAGTAATTGCCTCTTAAAAAAGGTCCCACCTCCTCCATCCCCACATTTTCCACCAATTATTCCTGAGCCCTTATAGGCTAGGGGCTAACTGCTTGCAAAATTTCAGCTACCTAGCTCTTCTGGAATTCGAGAAATTTCGACTAATGTTATTTAGAAACTTCCCCATTTGGCGGATCCCGATTGAAATTTTTGGTCACCAAGTATTTTTTCATCCTTTTGTGCTTGGGGCTAACTGCCTAAAAAATTTCAGCTTCCTAGGAATTGTGAGTTTTGAGATTTTTTCGACTGGACGCAAGAATGGTTAATTATTATTATAATGTAGATAATTAAGATATGTTTGAGTGGTTTTGAGGCTTCATAGCGACCATTCCCACAAGGAATACAATGATGTAAGGATATTTCCGTTCAATTAATATTCAAGAAGCGAGTACATAATATGAGGCCTCTTATTCAAGCATTTGAAATACGCCATCAAGGTTTAGTAATAAATCTTATTTTATATCTCTTTGTACGCTGTGTAAATAACATTTAGACTATAAAAACTATCTTGGGGTGTAATTTACATCTTGGTTCAAGATTTATTTTCATTAGAAAATGTTTTGACACAGTAGTTTAAAGCCAACTATAAAAAAATAATATATTTAGTTATTCTAGTTTAGTAGCTCATTCCGGTTGACATAGCTTGACGATGTAAAATGTGTTTTTAAAAGCTTTCATCGCCACGTTGAGAGGTTTATGGGAGGAGAGCAGGCGTCGTACCCGCGTTTCGTTTAGAGCCCCCTCTAATGCTACTAGCGCGCTTAGCACTTAACTACTGGATAAACTGTTTACAATGACTTGCGGCCGAAATAAAATAAGAATCTCTCTCTTTGCTTCCCTCCCCCTTTTCACTAAACAGAACCTGAGAGGGGAGGTGAGGCCTTGTTCGTAAGGTACTCATTTCACGCTAAAGTCTTAGTCGAACTATTCGCATCTGTACACCCTACTCGCACTGAAAGGTTTTAGCTCCGAGTCTTACTAACCCTTCAGGCTCGCATATATACAAATTAAATTAATCTGATGTGTTAGGGACGAGGAGTGTTGAATTTAGATGAAGTACACTTACATTTGCATGGAGGGAGAGCGGAAAACCATTCAAGGAAAACTACCTTCAGTACACCCTACAGGGATTTGAACCCTAATATCCCTGTCATCGGCAGTCTAGTCTATTGTGAGCGTGATACCTTAGACCATGCGGCTACCGAAGTGGGCTACCCTGGAAGGTCTTACCTTGACTGATTACACAATGGTCGTATCTTATAATTTCCACCATAATGTAACCAATAAACGTAAGTTAGAACTTTTCACTGTTGAGCCATATGTTGAGGATTAGGAAAGAAGGATTTAGAGTAAATTTACCCGCATCTTCTTGGCTGGAAAGGGGAAAATTATTTTTGGAAAAATATACTTCACCACCGGGCATTTAAACCCTCACCACTCCGTCACCAGGAACCAGACAAGACGAGAGATACGCCTTTTCCCACCTTTCGACTTCTGTAGGTGAAACTGACTTCAGCTGTTGACTGAGTAAGCTATGTAGATAATAATGAACACGGTTTTATTAAAAATGTTTCTTTCAATAACTTGTAGCCAGAGAAAATATATACCTCTCAACGAATTGCTCCAAAACATTTTTTTTAATGATTGTACAGGTGGTATGGCGTGGTTGGGAAGGGTGTTGAAGAAAGGGTGTCACTAAGATATTCATACATGTTTGTAATTAATAGTGCAACTGATGTAGTTTTAGAATAGATTAACGTGAAAATGAAGTTCCAAAACGTATATTAAAATATTTTCCAGCGTGGCTTTTTTCTCTCCGTTCCTTTTTTTTCATAGGAAGGGTGATAGAGATGGAATGATAGGTTGGAAGAGAGAATAGGTAAGGTAAGGAGGATATAAAAGCTTGGTATGCTATAAAACCCCGAGAAGAAACGAATCCTAAGGGAAATCTGGAAATCTCACCTTAGTTGTGATTCCGATTTTAAACTTTTCTCTTTTAAAAACCGCAAAAGATATACTAGAAAAAATAAATGATTATTGCCGCCATTTCCATATGTATTACTATTATTTTTATCCTAACACTATAAACAGTATTATAGTAAAATAGGTGGTACGAAGGAAGGTAATTTAGAGAATGTTCACCAACATTTGCCAAGAGAGAACCTGGAATAGCTACGTCGATTGATAATCAATTAACGGGAAACCACCTCCAGTGCACGCAGCCTGGACTTCATCACGAGGGTTATTAACGACTTAATCCATCACTTATTAATAATATTGCTATTCTTATATTACTATGACTTTTTAATATTATCTTATTGGAAATGCTTCAAAAATGTTCACAAAATTTTTGGCGTTAGAATTAATATGTCCATCTATGATAAAAGAACTACCTCTATTGGGAGGGTACTGAACATTACTGCGAGGAGTATTAATCTCTCAAGAGCTCAATAAAATATATTGCCTCATAATAAGGTCACAGAAATCAGAAATGAGTCCAAAGGGTGTATAGATAAAGTTGTATATATGAAGTACGTCATTATTAGCATGGAGAGAGAATTAGAAAGCCACAGATAAGACACATGTTTAAGATATCCACTCGGATTTGAACATTAACCACCTCATGAACGGTAATTAAATATATTGTGAACTCAATGCCTTAAGGTGGACACCTAGGTAAGTGAGAAATTGCTGCGCAGGCGTCCAACTCTGACGCAATATTAAATTCTACAATACGTTATTACAAAATAAGGCTCACGCCAAAATTAAGTCGAAAGATTCTCACAGGGCTCGTTTTACTTAAGGTGGGATGGAAGGAAACGCGAGAAAAGGCCAGTGTTTTCGCACTTTTTATGGACAATTTTTTTTGACTAAAATAAATCAGATATTGCTCCAGAACAAACATAGAGATTTATTTTTTACACATGGTGATATAAACAGTTACTGAATATCTGCCATGACCCTGGTGGTATTACACGCCTAGGTGGCGTATTTAGCTAACGCGCTAGTTTTATGTTGAGCTAGACTGCCGAGGATGGGGAAATAAGAGGTTTGAATCCCGGTTGGGTGAACTGGAAGTGATTTTTCCTAAATGTTTTTCCACTCTTCCTCCACGCTAATGCTGGTTCACTTCCTTTATATTCAACCCTCCAAATTCCTAACCCACTAGCTTAATTAGTACTTAAGCGTATAACCCGAACGGTTAGTAAGACGCGGTGATAAGTATTATCATAGCGGCATTAGATGACAAACATATTAAATGAAAGAAAAATTGTCATTAAATTCCAGGAGCCTCCAGACAGATATTCAACAACTGTTGATATCACCATGTGAAGAAAATTAAACTATATGTTTCTACATGACCAATATTTGATTAATTTTTACCAAAAATAGTTTTTAGTATAAAAAATACAAAAAAACACTGGCTATTTCTCGCGTCCTCTTCCATCCCACCTTAACAACAATATATTTTGAGTTTCATTGATATAAAAAAGTGCAAATATGACATGAGCAGCTTCGCCTAGGCTTGAAGAAAAAGGAAGCCTTCCTTTAACAAATACAGTAATTTTTTATAGCCTGACAAGAGAAAAAGTTAAGATGTTTGAACAATAGCAGTGAGCTTTTTCCTCTTTACCTTGAAATAAGAAATTTTGCAGTTTTATTTCCTCGATTTGTTTTTGACATGACAAGGGGTGGCTGTAGGTAAAGGGTGAGAGGAAATACAAGCTTTGACAGAGTTGAGAAGTAGTTCCAGAAAACAACAACGACCCTTGCATTTTAAGCCGTGCGGCCTGACAGTGATACATATTTTTTCGCTGACCGAGGCAGCCGCCTTGAACGGCGTTACCACTGGTGTGGATAGTGTGGTCCCGTGAGAGCTCCCTTGTATCTCAAATCGCCGCGAATGCCGATTGTCCCCCCCCCCCCCCCCCCCCC
>CABFVX010005062.1:0-18862 GCA_902151425.1 Timema shepardi | reverse complement strand
CCCCCCCCACCCCCCTTCACAAAAATCCACATAAAACATTTGGTTGGGTTTTTACAATATCCGCTGTGAGCTTTCCGATATCCCCTCCCAAGTCGGACCATCGATTCAGCGGTGTGTTTGGGCGTTGTGACATTTGTTTTCCGTTATTGGATTAGCGTTATCTTGGAACGTAAACTGATCAAAATAAAATACAGTAAAGAGTTTTATTTCCTTTCAACAAAGCGATAAATTATTTGAGGTAAAACAGACCAATAACTTACGTGTTTGCACTGTAGTACAAGGTTGATCCACACCTGGAAAACAAGGAAAACCTGGGGAAAATCAGGAAATTTGGTGTGCCAGAGAAACGTCAGAGTGAACTGGTAACATTTTAGTTGCTTTTTAAATTATTTGAAAAGTAATTTTCAAAACAATCCTCTTTTTATCTCTAGTTTGTGCAATTTTTCGGAGTGCACTGACGTTTTTGTTTTTAATAATTTTATATTAATAGTTTAATAAAAAATGATGACAATAATTATATCTACTATTGATAGTCTTGCACATAAAATACTGGAAAGATGCATAATTTCTGCTATAAAAAAAGCTGAAAAAATGAAGAAACTCTAAAAACTTAGATAATTTATCAACATTTTAATAATACTATT
Organism: Timema shepardi; assembly: GCA_902151425.1. Lineage (NCBI taxonomy): Eukaryota > Metazoa > Arthropoda > Insecta > Phasmatodea > Timematidae > Timema > Timema shepardi. The sequence goes on along the minus strand of CABFVX010005062.1, from coordinate 18,218 downwards.
TTGTTTGGCTTGTTTTTTTGAGAGTTTTCATAACATTGTTGAAGGTTAGAATAACCCTTTTCGGTGGTCGAATTATGGTCTATGGACTGGTGTCACTCTTGCAATATACTGAGCTTCTAAGGATGAATATTGGGGTTTGAATCTGGGTTGTGTGTACAGATATGGTTTTCCACTCCCCCTCTACGCAAATGTGGGTACACTTTAAAATTAAACCTCAACTATTCCTATCACATTAGAGTAATTAGTATATACGTGGCTTCCAAACAGGTAGTAAAACTCCGTGTTTACTTACTCTATAGCATTAAGAACTCAAAAGTTCATTACTGCACTCACAAAAGTACGCCACATATTCGCCACATATTCCTATCATCAGCTAGTTCTAACCAGTCCATCTCATTAAACCCCATCTCTTTAATGTCCATCACATCTGCAGCTAGGCCTTTCCAGTGGTCTTTTCCCACCGGGTTTGCCAGTCAGTACCCTGAACGTGGTTCTAGATGCTCCCATTCACGCTGCATGACCTTCCCACAGTAACCTGTGAGATTTTACTACCCTAACAATGTCTGGTGATAAATACAGCATATGCAGCTCACCATTATGTATCCTCATTCACTCCTCACCATGTGGTGCTAAAAATAATTTGTGTGTGTGTGTTTTGTGAATGTGCTTCAGTTTTTACTTAATGTTTGTTTCACTACATGATAACTATTTATCCCATGAAAAGTTTGATCAAAATATTTTGTATTTTCTAATTCTCAAAACCATCTTATTGGATTAAATCTAATTTATATGGGAATACGTTTAATAAAAGGAATGGCAAAAGAAATTTCGCAGTGTGAGGAGACAAGAGTTAGTAAAAATCAGGTTCTTCGAATCTGTTCGAGATTATACCTTTGGCTTCTAGGGTCAAAGTCACAGGCACAATAGTTTATCAGCCTGATGATAAACTCGGCCCCACTAAGAGTGATTGGGAATAAAGGTTGTAGGAGGTCGACTCCATTTGGGGTTCTAACTCGGCCCCACTAAGAGTGATTGGGAATAAAGGTTGTAGGAGGTCGACTCCATTTGGGGTTCTAACTCGGCCCCACTAAGAGAGATTGGGAATAAAGGTTGTAGGAGGTCGACTCCATTTGGTGTTCTAACTCAGCCCCACTAAGAGAGATTGGGAATAAAGGTTGTAGGAGGTTGACTCCATTTGGGGTTCTAACTCTGCCCCACTAAGAGTGATTGGGAATAAAGGTTATAGGAGGTTGACTCCATTTGGTGTTCTAACTCGGCCCCACTAAGAGTGATTGGGAATTAAAGGTTGTAGGAGGTCGACTCCATTTGGTGTTCTAACTCAGCCCCACTAAGAGTGATTGGGAATAAAGGTTGTAGGAGGTCGACTACATTTGGGGTTCTAACTCGGCCCCAGCTGTTGTGGGGGGGCGTTACATTAACAGCTCTTATATGCACGCGTTTACTGTCAAACGTCACACAACGGCATTTTGCCATGCGTTTTGTAGGTTTATTTTATCCACGCGACATTTGCCGATCATCGTTAAAAATTGGAAGTAGGATTGGACGGATTGTATCAGTGCTGTCATTGCCTTATGATCATTGGAGAGCGAAAAATTGATCCGCGAGTCATTTATTTTCCGTATCCGCACATTGCGTTGAACAGATGGATGTTAAAATGTGTTCTTAATCCTTTCATCTCTGCAACATTTGTATTTGTTGCATTTCATGACCTCTACAGAAAATTAGGGGATGACAAGAACAAGTTTTTATAAAATTATTTTAGAATGGTAAGCTAAAATGTACATTAAACACTTCTATGCATTGATTTTTCTTTAGATTTCTGTTTTGTACTCCTACAATGATAAATCCAAAATTCTTTTCTTTTTATTAATCTCGTCAATAAAACGTTCAGTATTTAAATAATATTTTTGTTAAATAAAAGAATTAAAGAAAATATTACTTCAACCTACACAATCATTTCACATGTATGGAAAACTCGCAACTGGACTAACCTTGTCAACAAGGGAGCTCTTTCACTACGGAGCGGATGGCGGCATTGATGTCAAGACAGCGGATGACATACAAACGGTGCGTTTACATAAATGAACACATTGTATGCCGTGTATCTAGAAAATTGTCACGACTTATTGCCGTTGGCGTTCTGTAGGACACGACAGCATATTTTCAAAACACGATGGCAACTTAAATGGATGGCACAGCATAAAATGACCCATTTGTTCCCAGTCAGTTACAGAACGAATGGTATTTTGTCGTCGGATGTTTCGTGACACTAAATGAATGCTTAAAAGGCCCTAAGAATGGACGCAAATGTTTTCTCAAGTAGAACTAAAGACAGCAATGGATGTATAGTATGGCACATCGCAATCCTAGCACATCTTAACCTAACCCAACCAAATTTGACCTAACATAATCTATAACACAACACAATCACAACCTAAACAAGCCTTACCCAATATAAGGCAGAACACTATCCTAAGTCTGTGCAAAATGAGACGGAAAGTTTTTTTGTTGGTTCATGGGGCCAATTTTACATGGAGACAAATTAGTATTATGGCTGGGGCTAAAATAGTACTCCCCATTTCTTCACAGTAATTTAACAAAAGGGATTTGAGTAAAATATTACGCTTGGATATTAAAATATTCAGAGCGTGGCATTTAGTATTTTAAAACTTATCTGTCTGGTTAGAGGCGTCTTTCCAGTTGTCATTCTTCCTCGTAAAGTTGGAAATATCGCTAACAATAGTTATAAAAATGAAAATATGAGTGTGTACTTAATATACTGCTGTCTTTATAACCACTGAGATTCATAAAATTCCTAGGAAGATTTCGTTAAAATGTTTAGTAAAAAAAGTTTATCGAAATGTCCAAAGATGCGCTTTCTTATTAGCCACATATTAAACGTAGTCAATCACGTTATTGAAATATTGCAAACACTTGATTTATGGCCAGATAGCGACATCTTTTGACAATATAGGTTATTTTATTCTTGAATTCTCATTAATATTATAAAGCATAAAATAGGATAACTCAAATAGGTGGCCATGTGGACAAAAGTCCATCTCATCTAGTCGGGCTTGTTGGAGACAGAAAATTAATGGTTTGGATCCTGGCTGGGTTTACTGAAGGCATTTCTTCCTAAAGTATTCTACAATCTTTAAGGCGCGGTGCAATAAATAATAAACAAGATAAAACGAATTGACAAATATTCTATTCAATGGATTTTGTTGTTGAAATAGTAGTATCTTTTCCTTGCAATGCTCATGTTGTAGAATATGATGATCATTTGCAAAGGAAATACATACGGGGATAAAAGAAATCTGTAACTGAGATATGTTCGTTATTTAGAAAAATTATTTTAAAAAGCATACTGCTTGAACACGATTTAATCTAGTAAATGAATCTATACACTGTGTATATTAATTATAGCCATCTGATTACTGCACTGTGTTTTGATGTATTTATAATATTTGTAACAAACGAATAACTATTGTACGTAGCTTCATTTACAGATACATTACATATAGAACCATACACAAATAAAATTAAAGGTAAGCATAAAGTATTTCTGTATTGTGTATGTGTAGTGAGCACTAACTAAACTGCTGGAACAACCCCCGGCAATGGCTTGGAAAGGGGTGAGTAGTATGACCTTGAATTATCCTACTCATCACCGCGTATATTAATTTAGAAACTACAGTATAATATATGCACTCTACGAATCCTTTATCTGAAATATATTTTATAAAACCATAGTTTCTTAGCTATAATGGACAATATAGGCTTATATTTCTTATGAAGGTCTTTGAAATGTGAAATTGATTGCTATGATTTTTGTTGGACCGATCGATATCTTTACTAAACATTTCTGTAACGTATATTATCTCATTTATGCTCTTTTGTGGAGTGTTTCTGCAACATTGTATTTTTTTTTTTACAAATCTTATTAGTTTATAATAAACGTCTCTATCTTAATTAAAAGTGATAAAAGGTCTGTACCATTTATTTGAACTATATTAATATTGAGAACATTATTTTTTTGAAACGGCCACAAAATAGCCACTATAATTCATACGTAGTTTCAAAGTAAGTATATTAAATATTACCAAGACTGGCATTTTCTTTAATCAGCGCAAACACTTAGGACGATTTTACCACTTTCTTTTCATGGAAAGAGAGAGTATTGAAATGATAAGAGACGCTGGAATAAATAGACCACATGGCCCGCAATATAAGAGCCATCATCTGTATGTATGAGGTTGGGTGCTCCAGCGCACCGTGGCGGAATGTATTTATCCCTCAAAGTAGAACGTAAAATATCAGTATTTTATGTTGGTTTTGTTTTTATGTAGAGTTACAGTTAACACAATATGAATCGGTTGGTACGCGGACTAAATATCAGGCTCGTCTAATCTGGTTTGCTGGTGACAGGGAGGGTAAGGTTCGAACTTCACTGGGATGTTTTTCATGGAACAAATTATTTCACTAGACAAATGTAACTATTTAGCCTATAAATTCTAAATTTCTTTGTTCTATTCCGTTGGCTTAATTAACACGTGCTTAGCCCTGATGAGTAATGAAAGACAGTGAAAAAAATAAATATGTTAGAGCACACAATATATCCTTAACACAAATTTTTTAAACTAATGTGATTTTTGGGATTGAACCCAAGTCTCCAATTACTCAGACACGATACAAATTTTTAAATGAATACTTAGAGCTAAATATTTATCAATTAGATGAAATCGAAAATACATAAAAAAGTGGGGCGTTTAAATAATACAGTTTAGTTCTTCTGCTTACTGATTTACTTATTACTCTCACTAATCCTTAACTTATCTCCTCTCTAAAAAATAAAATATACCACTGCTAGGAAAAAAACAACCATTCCTTGAAAGGGGGAATGAAATGTTATTATTGTATAAACAAATTTCCCTTCCAACTCCAGGTAATTAGGATTTTTTCTCCAAGGAACTATCTCTATATTAGCTTGGAAAGAGGATGGAAAGATCACATGGTGGATAAAAACTTTTACATAGACCATGCTGGTATTCCCAAACTACTGTATCCAACCCCGTAGGGTGGATACGTGGACAAATACTTTGGGATCGCGTTTTGTGCCTGTTTTGCAGGTGATGAGAAGTTTGGTTCGAACTATGTCTGATTTAAAAGAGGTGTTTCTCCCCCCACTCAATGACTTCTCATTCGTTATCTACTTAAATTTTGGTCATTTCTTCTAAAATCCTATCTTCCTTATCCATACTCCATTAGTGTAACTATGTGAATAGCCCAGACGAGTAGTAAGACTGCGCGTCGAAAAAAAAAAGTGTACACGAACAAAATAAGCCAAAAATGGCATTTTTACAAAATATGTAAAATCAGATGGGAGCCTATATAAACAATACATCTATTGTCTAGCTTACTATTATTTCCCCCTCCCTCCTCCATTATTATGATTTCCCTGCATGTACACTTCACTTACACTGAAACAATAGGAAGCATACCCTTGCTGGTTCCAATATGGTATAGCTTATATGATGACATCGTATTGTAATCGGTTAAGTTAAGTCAAATAATCTTTAGGGTTAACAAAGTGATATTATTGTGTTTCACATTTTTTTTAAATTTTTATAACCAAGTCTCACTACTATTTCGGGTTGGACACTTATGCACTAATTACGCTTATGGGGTTACGGTCCTTTACGCCTTCGACAAGATCCTAACATTTTTCCGAACGTCCTGCCCTTAACGGCAACAGGTGGAACTACCACTGAGCCACTGAGATCGTCCTTCTACCCTGCTCATAGATATGGAATAGAAATACATACAAAAGAGCCAATTAATTATCACTGATAATTTATGTAAATAGATTCTCACCCCTATGCACATTTGAAAGGTAAATTGTGCACTTTGTTTAGCAATAAATATATTTAATCCTAGCAAGGTATAGCTAATGATTGTAATAGTATAACTATAAACCCACACTGGCCGTTAATTTTAAAACTTAGATACTTCCGGAGGTAAGTGTTTTACTGACGGCTGCAATCTAAAGTTGCTTATCCTTCTCAGAGCGAGTGACGATACAGACAGGGTCATCCAGTACGGTCTCCGCAATCCTCGGCTACCCCAACAAAGGATCGCCAACGATGCCGGTGTGGGCCACTCTAGCGGGGAACCTCCACCTCTAGGAGGTGTGGTGCTGCGGATGGCCAAAAAGTAATGGAGAACCCCTCAAAGGTCTCCAGCTCAGAAATCAGGAATGAACGCAAAAGCTCACGCAAGCACGATGGGTGGAAACATAACGGTGCCAACGAACGTCCTGACCAGGAGGAGCCTAGAAGTCCTACGATGGTTAAGCCCACAGTAGGCGGGAATGACTCACGCGTTACCGCAAAAGTCCAAAAGAGCTGCGTCAACGCCAGCACCCTTCGCAAGGGGTGTCATGTGGAAGGAGACGCCCGGCCCTATTAAGTACAAATACTACCTGTTCCCTTAAACAAGGGAAAATGGAACCACAAAGGTGAGATTGTCCAAGAATACTTGAGTGGTACATGAGGGGATAGTATTGAAAGTATGTGCGTACTAAACGGTTCTTTGTAGAAGATATCTAGGGACTTGTTGAGGATCCCCGCACCAAGGTCGCCGATCATCGTATGGAAAGGGGTGGCCAACTCTTGATAAATATTATCTTAAATAATTCTTACATTGGGATTTCAACACTATTCTTAGACAAGACAGTGACTTAATTGAGTAACACTCCATGGTAACATCCCACCGCAACAATATAACCTTCAATCAACTTCTCCTTTAAGCCCTGCAGCCGGGCAACACTTTTCTACGCTTCTACAATATTCCACAGAGGGAAACTCCACACTAGGGGAAAAAAGATGACTCTTATCACGCTAATGTGTTAGGGATACGAAGGGATTCATTGATTGACGTGTACCTGCATTTGCATGGTGGGAGAATGTAGAATTTAAATCATTTAGGAATAAATGCCATCAATACTCCCGAATGTGATTCGAACCACGATTTTCCTGTCATTGAAATTCCATCCAGTCTATTGGGAGAATGATGCCTTAGATCATTCGACCACCAAAGCGTGTCGGTCATTCCTTTATACAAGATAGAATCATATTCATTTGACCAGTTTATCGTTAATAGTTTTTTTGGCATCGCACCTAACCACACGTTTGGATTGTGTGCCTTGTTAACAGACAAAATGAAAATCTGAAAGGGAAGGATATTCGCAGAAGCGTCCCATCTGATGGAGCCTCGATGAGCTGTCCTGCCGCTCTACCGGACCTTTTGAAACTGTAACTAACCGGCGTTATTCGCGTGTCCGGTGTGAATTACACATGACGTGGCGACGCCACTAAATTATTCTTTCAGCTTGCTGCGGAAAAAATACAGTAAAAAAAAGAAGTGGTTTATGCTCTGGAAAACATGACCGGCGGTTTGTTGGCATGGTCACGTGTCAACGGGAGCGTAATTTGTCAGGATGTTACCGTTTTTCAGTCGTACATAGGACTATTGTTTCTCATATTGTGGAACGAGAGATAGGGTGGGTATTTTACCTTTAATACCGGTTTAGCCCGCACTGGTTTCTTGAACAAACATGTCGTTGGTTGTATCAATGTTGGAGTTAGATACTTGGTCGGTTTTACTGAAAATGTTTGTTCTTAAATGGCTTCCCATTTTTCATCTACGAAAAGTGGGTGAATTTACTCAAAATTCTAATACAATCATCCCTACCCTATTAGTGTAAAAACGCAAAGATTCCGTACGGCTAGTAACTGGTGTACGATTTTTATAGGACTCTTAGAAAAGTAAAAATATCTACTTACGTGTATTTATACGTCAAGTCGTGTGATTTACAGCTGCAACTTTTGATATATATTATTAATAACTATAAAATTACACAAACAAAATAGTATATTATTATACATTACGGCACAAAAAAATGTTTGTATTTTATATTGGTCATCGCACTCTAGTAATATGTGGTACACAAAACGTTTTATAACAGAAATATTTCTTCACAGCCTATTGTTCAAAACGTTTGTTCATTCATTAGTTTTTTTGTGATTCAAGGGTCACGAATTGGATTCATCTCGTGGCTGAAAAGTTTATCACGTGAAATGATAAATTGGAGGCTGGAAGCACTGGGTATTCTAGCTAGCTCTAGATTTGAGTTTGTTTGTAAGTCGTTTGCTGACATCACTTGTCCATAAAAAATACACGTTAAATATCAAGGATGATGATGATGATAATGTGTTTGTGCTCCACGTTGTACTACCAGTATGGGCTATACTGGTGTGGTAAAGGTGAGGAGGGTAGGGGTTTAGGGGTGGTGCACCCACTTTGAGGAGAGTGAGCGTGGGGAACCCTTTGGGAAAATCAACCTCTTGCACCTAACAAGGGATTCTAATCCCGACCTCCCCGTCACTGGTAAGACAAGACGTTACTGACGCCTTTGTCCACGTGCCCACCGATGCGGGGATTTATTTGGTCCTTAATTATTATTATTATTATTATTATTATTATTATTAGCACCGCGTCTTACTACCCATTCGGGTTGTACACACTTTACGCTAATGTGTAATTGGTAGGGTGATTGTGAGATGAAATGGAGGACCTACAGTTTAACGTGGAATCCGAACCACGGTGGAGGCTTGACATTCCCCACATTCTCAAGATGTCTTGTCAGAGGTGAAGGAAGGGTTTGGTAGTCAGATAAATCTGTGCCGGGACCGAGGATTAAACCCCGGACCCCCAGCACAGAAGTCCGACACCTTACACCTAGACCACCAGGTCACCAATTTGGTCTCTAATATTTTTCCTCATTTGTATCGACTTTGCTTCGTAGACGACATTTATTAAAATGCTCTTGCTTATTCACATTAAAAAATAAAATGATGTACATCAATCCTAAAATAGAGACATTTACTAAAAAATCGTAAGGTTTTGGAAACGAAATAATATTCATTGTTAAAGAAACGTTGAGAAAAGAAGAATATCTCTGTCCATCAAAGTGCACAACAATAATTTCCGTTCAAAGTGCTCCATACATATATGTTTGTTTATAGCTCAGAAACTATAATTTGTCATTTAAAAATATATTTTAAATAAAATATGGTTATTTTTAATATTACTGCAACTTTATAATTATCTATTATTTTATATCTAATAGTTGTCGGGAAATGATAACAAATTAAATTTTCTGCTTATTTAAAATACCCTTAATGTCATTTTCATGAGAAAACTGCAATTTTGCTTTTAATGTTAAACGGTGTCTAGATACAAAGGTTACCAAAAAGCGCATTTCAAGAAAAAAATTTTTTTTTCTCTTTTTGCCCTTCAATAAAATACCTTTAATTTTAGGGTTATATATATATATAATTCCTAAGAACCTCTCGGAGGAACTTTATGAAAACCTTAGACACAAAGTTTTAGCCAAATTGGTACAATTGTTTCGGCTCTAGGCTGATAGACAGACAGACAGACAGACGGCATTGATAAAAAAACACTTTTTCAAATGGTCATGAGACGTCAACATCCATTTAAATATATATATATTTTTTCCAGCTACAACCATACCTCCCTCCTCGAATGGTTGGGAGAAAGTAAAAACAGTAGCACCAGAATACATTTACCGTAAATACANGGTCCCGGCACAGATTTATCTGATTACCAAACCCTTCCTTCACCTCTGACAAGACATCTTGTGAATGTGGGGAATGCCAGGCCTCCACCGTGGTTCGGATTCCACGTTAAACTGTAGGTCCTCCATTTCATCTCACAATCACCTTACCATTAAACATTAGCGTAAGTGTGTATAACCCGAACGGGCAGTAAGACGCGGTGCTAATAATAATATTCAGATCGCCAGGTATACTAACTACAGTAGCCACATGACTTCTTTGGTGCTGACTGACAGCTTTGAAAAGTTACTAGACCAAATTATGTATACCTACGCCAAACCATATGATCTGCAAAAACATGTGTTTAGCAGCTGTCACTTCTGACATTCAAAATTCAGGTATATACCTAAATGATGACTGTCAGAAGTCAGCTGTGAGTTGTCAGACAGCACCAAAGAAGTCATGTGGCCACTGTAGTGTACAGGTTGTCTGGGGTGACCAGACTAGTACTAACACGTCATGAACTTGGGGTCGGTGACGTCAGTTGGCGCTTTATGCACCTGGAGGGTAGGCAACACTTCAATCTTCAGCACATATCAAGGTTTAGTGTGGAGTACATGATGGATAGTAACAGGCCTTGAAACAGGTACCATCTGTTGTGTATGTCAGGGGTGGGAGTGGCGTGCTGCACGTGTTGTCTACCCTACAGGTGCACACAGCGCCAGCTTTGACGTCTCGTAACGCCACCATTTGGCATCGCCGACCCCAAGCTCNCGAGTGGCTAGCTATTCGCACTTTGCCGTAGTTTGATAGAAACCGACTACATCGATTAGGTTTTTTGCACATATATATTAAAAAAAAATTAATTCTTATTCTCGTTCTTAAAATTAGCAACACGATCGACAAACTAATAACCGGGACCATTATCTAATAGTGTACACACCCAGTTATAGCTCTTAGATATTTACTAACTGGATACTAGGATGGAACCGTAGACCAATGGTGAGTTCCACGGGGATTAGAACAAAGGGATATATACATTTAATTTTCAGAACAATGAGACGGAGAGTTCGACAGCGAGTTCTAGAGCACCTTGGTTCTAATCCCCATGGTACATTCTCTCTCTCTCTCTCTCTCTCTCTATATATATATATATATATATATATAATTATATATAATATATATTTAAAAATTAAATTAAATTCTAGTCTTTTCTGGGTAGGAATTGCTTTTTAGCCAATTGAAACAATAAAAAAATAAATTTAAAGTGGCTACAATAGTTTGAAACTATTTGAACTGTATCATAAATGGATCTTTCTATGATGGTCCGCCCATAATTAAAGTGGTTGATTTTCAACACTATCACCAAAGCTTACTAATTAGAGAGACACAAAGCTGAGGGCCGTATGTAAGAACTTGACTAAGTAGATGCTAAGTAAACAATAGCGTGGGTTTGCTTGCGTCATCATAGGTTAAAACGTGGACCGATAATGTGTTTGGGACCCCACTATCTGTCCACTAAGCAGTCGCTAACTTTCTTGCATACAGTCCTGAAAGTTTAAAATGTCTAGTGGGATCGCTCGTATTTCGAAATGTTTTTAGGACACTTTAAAATCTAACTATATTGATCAAAGATATGTGTCGAGAAATGACATTTGACTATGGGAACAAAAGCTGGATCCTTTTACTTAGCGATCCACCACTGAGCTATCTCAAGTCCTTCCTGTGCCCTAAGTTATATACCATTCATTATTTTAAAGCAAAAGTATACAATGGGCATGCGATATTGCCACCAACAGTGACGTTATTGTCTTAGGGAATTAGCCATATATTTGACAGTTACTAAAGCTACTAAACTACTTTCATACGTCAAACTATACGAACTGGACTCAACTGTTATTCTAGACTTTAGGTATAATAGAAGGTTTTATAATCAATTTTGACTAAATGAATATATGTTCTAGACCTCGATTCCTACCTACACTGATTGCAAAATAACTATGACGAGTCCGGATAACTAAGTGGTAGACTATTATGTGCTTAATCGAAGGCTTAGGGCTCAATTCTCTTATCCAGGTGTTATTATTTAACGTATATTTGAAAGAGATTTGTGAAAATCACGAAATCTGTACTAAATGCAAACTTAATTATAATATTAATTCTGTAAAAATCCTATTGATTAATATGTTTCGAACAAGGGCGGATCCAGGAGTTGTTGTCGGGGATGGTTGGATTTCAAGTATATATTTAATAATTTTAACCCACTAGAAGTTGAATTAATAATTTTAACAATAATAATATTTCTGGTTAGTAAAAATAATCTTAAAAATATGACTTGTAAATAAAAACACAATTTTTATGAACAAATTTGTAATTTGAATTCAATATTTTTGATTAATTAGGATGCATGGTTGGATGGGGGAGGGTTGCCCCAATTGCTTGCTTCCCTTACCTCATTGAATTCTACTACTGGTCACAAATACTATGTCACAATACTGCATGGTTGGATGGGGGAGGGTTGCCCCAATTGCTTGCTTCCCTTACCTCATTGGATTCACCACTGGTCACAAATACTATGTCACAATACTGCATTAATTAAAAGTTGTGATAAACGAATGTCTTAAACATCTACGATAAACTTAATAAATCTATAGTACGGATAACACATTTATTATTAGTATTATCTTATTTATTTTCTAGAAATAATCCTAGTAGTGACACGCTATTTCACAAACACTGCATATAATTAAACATGTCTGATGTACTGTACAGTAGGACCCCCCTATATGAGGGTAATACGTTCCAGATCTACCGCGGTTACGTGAAACCACAGATACTACCGTACTATTGTACAGAATGTTCGGAAACTCAAAGCTCAAACTGCACATATACAGTAGTTTGTTTGAAAACAAAAGGAAGACACAATACCTATACACTTGCATTCGGCAAAGTAAGCTGATACCATTACATTGTATTAAAATGTGTTGTTCGACGAAACTTTGAACACAATTAAATGGTATTAGCTTATGTACAGTAGCCCCATGGCTTCTTTGGTGCTGACTGACAGCATTAAAATGTTACCAGACCAAATTACGCTGTACGCCGTACGCCCTACGCCGAATCAGATGAACTGCAAAACCATGTGTTTAGCAGCTGTCACTTCTGACAGTCAAAATTTAGATATATACCTAAATGTTGACTGTCAGAAGTCCGCTGTGAGCTGTCAGTCAGCACCAAAGAAGCCATGGGGCTACTGTAGGTGTATAAAGATTTTGTCTCCCTTTTAGTTCAAACAAACTACATGTGCAGTGTGGGCGTTACATTCACGGGCATCTTGTATGCCGTGATATTCTTGTAACATAAATAAATACGGTTACTTTAAATTGATAAATTATTCACAGTAAAACATTACCAACATGAAATAAAGTACATAATAATAACAATGTGTACTTTATACATTACAGTGAAGGCATACTTACTATTCTACTTTATTCTTGTTGCGACAACCACTGATGATGATGATGATTTAAGTAATGTACTGTAGCCTACATATTGCGTTTATGTTGTTTATAGTACGGTCAGTTCTCGCTTGGCACGTGGTTTGAAACTTATATACAATTTGTTTTAATTAAAAATAAATTAAATTGTGCAGCGGTAAACCGCAGATAATTGAAACCGCGGATACTGAATCAGTGGTTACGGGAGCCATATTGAATTCAATATCTAAACTATCATAAATAACTCAAAGTTTAAAAATTACATTAATTAATATAATTTATTTTACCTCTCTCTACGTAAAAAAAACCCAACTCGAGTAATGACCGTGGCAGTTTTCAATATCTAAGATCAGAAGCATATTAATTTAAGGAATAACGAAAAACACACCCTATTAATGTAATTAGATTTTGTTTCAATATAATAAAACTGTTATTAACACATCTGTTTCAATTTAAACAATTATTTATGTAATAATCTTATTTATTCCTGTAAATTAGTTCACCATATAAAACTTTTTGCAGCTTTATTTTTAATATCAACAGCACGCGAGACGAGGACATGACTACCCTTCTATAAGATTTCGAAACATTAAAAAATCCCTTGCAAGCAAAAGAGGGGGAGAGATGCATCAAGGGTGTTAATTAGCAAGAGTGCCCTTGAGATCCTCCACATACTGTACGACAGAGGGTGGAGCGTGCGTTGATGTGCCGTTGTTCCTTTCCCACCCCTCTCTATCTACCCCTCATCTGGTTGAGCGATGTGGATTTAAGGGAGAGGGGAGCGGGGTGCTCTCATATGTAAGAGTAAGTAGTTCATATAACTCTTTTCAGTGGTACGTTCTAGTGCCAGCACTGACTAACAGCCACTTCAACCCTTATCTAACAGTCCCCTCCCCCCGTTGGAATACAGCCATTCTCAAGAGTACATCAAGTAGCTCGCCATGTATACATTCTAACCAAACACTTTTATTTTGTCCACCGCGGGTTACTGTCCTTCCAGGACATCCACATATTTTCACTAGCCGGGTAGAGATAAGAAAAGTGTGATTTTAGGGAGAATGTGCCCGCGTTCGTGTGTAGAAGAGTAGGGAAACATTTAGTAAGACTACCTTTACTGCACCCGGTTGGGGATTTGAACCCCAACCTACCCATTACTGGTAAATCCAACTAGACTAACTTGGCGTTTAGGTTGCGTGCCCACCAATGTGGGGTTTGTACCTTCCTATGGTGATCACACGGTCTAAGGCACCAGTCTCGCACTAGAATAGTTTGCTGGTGATAGGGAGTTAGAGATTAGAATCTAGTTTTCGGGTAGAATGGGGGAAGGATGGCTCAACATGTTATTTATTCATGTGTTTTCCGTAAACATTGCCTTCCCATCGTTATGCTAAACTGTGTTAAGTATAATAGCTCTTAAGAAACACACACAATTAATAAAGTACTGAACCCACTTAGTTGAATGTTCTAAGGCGTCACTATTGCACTCAACTGTTGATGAAGGGGAGATCGGGGCTCAAATATCGGTCAGGACAACTGAGGGTGTTTTTTCCTGTATGTTTTCCCTTCCCTCTTCCACACAAATCCGAGTACACTTAATCTAAATTTAACTTACGCATCCCTAATAAATTAGTGTATTACTAGCATCGCTTCTTACTACCCGTTTGGGTTATACGCAAAATTAGTGTAAAATGTACATGTGCGTACAGCCCAAACGTATAGTAAGATACGGTGCTAAAACAATTAAAAAAAATTACTAAACAACCAGCTTCCTTGATTGTTGCCAAATTTTGAATGCTTATGACATTTATTTATTAAATATAGTAGAGTTAGGGATGCGACCCTCATCGGTGGTTACGTGAAAGAAACGTCAAGCTCGTCTAGTCTGGCTTGCCGATGACAAGTAGATCGTAGTTCAAATCTCAGACGAGTGTACTAAAATGTATTTCTCAAAATTGTTTCCCTTCTATTTTCATACAAAGGCGGATACATTTCCTCTAAATAATGCTTATCCTTACCTAGCTAGGTTATATATTTGTACAGCTTGGACTAGTAGTAAGACGCAAATTGGTTTTGGTTTTTCGATAACTTATTTTAATTTTTATGATTTAAATTCATCTTTTGTTATATCTCATTAAAAAAAAACTTTTTCAAATAAATACATTCATACCCATATGTTACAGGTTGATAACATTTTGAAAGTCGAAATTTGAGAACCAGTTCGCCAGGGGTAAAGGAGTTACACGCATGCAAAGTCTTAATTAGCACGAGTGTGCTTGAACATCCCCTTTCCACACCCTCTTGATTCCAAAGTACGAGGCGTGATGGAGTTGTGAATCTGCGGAGAGGAGAGTGAGGGGTAACCCAACGGAGACTTTGAGAAAAGAAGAGGAAAAAGGACGATAGTAGAGGATCAAAAAAACCGGGAGGAAAAGGCGAGATATGTATTTAAAAAAAAGAGGAAATGAATGGTCATTTCCACTGAAATGATCCTGAGGAAGGATACAAAATAAAATACAGAATGATAAGAATAAAATCAGCGACGTGAATCTAAGATAAATATGAATCGAAGAGACAAAAGAAGGCACGAATAGTTAAAAAAAAATCCATGACACAATGGTTGATACGTTTTCGTTTAAAATTTGAAACAAAATATTAATAATAATAATATTTAGCACCGCGTCTTACTACCCGTTCGGGTTATACGCTTTAACTACTAATTACTCTAATGGATTGAGAATTGGGAATGTTGAATTAGAAGAAGTGAACCCGCATTTGCGTGGAGGGAGAGTGTAAAACCATTTAGGAAAAACCGGGCCCAGTTCACCCGACCGAGATTCGAACCTCGATCTCCCCGTCCTCAGCAGTCGAGCTCAACACGTCAAGCGCATTAGCCAACTACGCCACCGAGGCGGGTAACAAAATAAAAAAAATTGGTTATTAGTTAACTATTCCGACTAATACATATGGTTTGTTACTCATCATGTAAAACGCTTCCCCGATGCTAGACAAATTGTGAGACCCATTTTTCCATAATTTTAAATTTTCAAAAGTTGTTTAACTGTTAACTACATATACATTCTCTATGATGTAAATAAATCTCCATAAATTCGTTTAGCCAAAATTGCTTTGGTGATTTTAGAATATTTTTTAAAAAATGTATAAAAGAATTTAACCCTTGATTTTGAAACTTGAATTAAAATCATGATTTTATCTCATTGTGTAATTATAAAGTCTGAACAAAATCAGACAGTTTGGTTGGTACCCCAGGTACACAGAATTACAGACATACAAAATTTAGACATAATTTTAAGTCCCACCTTTTTGAGTTTGGTGGCACATAAAAACTCCAAGATCCATTATAATTTTGAGAGTGACGATTTTCATGATTAAAATAATGATTAAAATACTTTATGAATTTGATAAAGTAAAAAATTTAGAAGATAATCGGGTTAGGATTAGAAAAACGGGCGGGAGGGAAACGATTATAGAGAAGAGCGACGGAGACATCCATGGGTGGAGACAAAAATGGTGGAAAGAGAAGCATGACGAGAAGAGAGGTATTAAAAATAGAAAGAATGAAGTAAGAGAAGGATAAAAATAAAAGTGAGATATATTGACAGGAATAAAAACAGCGAAGGAAAGCTAGAAATATGAATCGAAGGGAAAAATAAGAGAGGAATATCTTTTTTATAAAAAAAAATTAGTGGAAAATTGGTGTTAGAGAGGTATGGAAGAAATAAGAGAGGAAAGGACAAGAACTGTGGAAACAAGAGGGGGTAAAGGATGTTGAGGGGAAGGATGAGGGATGAGTACTGTCAGAGTGGTGACAGATGGCGGGATATTACTACGCTAGCCCTTCCCCCCTCCGCCCTTCTCTCGCCCATGAACAGTCGGACGTGCCTAGCGTCTAACTCTGGGTGTATGTACCAGACAAAATTTCACGTCTCACTTCTCTTTAAAATGTTTTTATACATTTTTTTCGCACATGGTAGATACTGAATGAGAAGGGATGCAACAGTATTATTATTTCTTTTTTAGAAAAAGGAGGAGAGAGGAAAAAGGGTAACCTTTGTGAAGGTTTTTACAGCAACAGATGTGAAGAGCTACTTTAGTTTTTCGTGTGTGTTCGAGATTGCCCTTATTATATATAGATTATGGTTTGATTCTTTTTTTGTTTTGGGGTGGTAAGGGGTTGTGATTTTAGAGGGTAAACGTCTGTGATGTATTTGAATCGTGAGCTATTTTAGTCACCTCTATGTGTCTTTTTTTATCTATTTTTAAATGCAATACACCCTTTAGGCTGAACGCTCAGTTATGGTAGACTATATTACTATCCCCCAATGTCATATGTGCACTGTTTTAATCTAACACATTATAGGTTGGGGTTTCAAAATTAAATTTATTATAATCTTAAGAGATGATTATTTTGTATGCCTTATAAAATTGTAATTAATTGATCTAATAATTGCCTAAATGAAAGGTCATTTTATTTATGATAGTAATTCTTACACATCATTGAACTCATTTGCTTACGTAAAAGCTTTAATTTATTCATAAATACCATATTAAGTTTAATTTAACCTCTTCTTCCATACCTACCTTACCCTTAAACCCTCCTCCCGCCCTTTCCCCGAAAAAAACCCAAGAACTTTATGTCTAGTCTAGATCATCCAAGGATGTATATATAAATTCCAGGTAGAATTTACCCGCACCGATGGGAACTTGGTCTCAATGTCAAGCTCATCAAGCTTGGTTTGCCGGTGATGGAGATGTCAATGTTCGAATCTTGGCTGGTTGTACTAGAAGGTTTTTGCCTCAATGTTTTCCCATTTTCACTCCACGCAAATTTTGGTACATTTCCTCTAAAATTCTACCTTCCTCAACCTTATTTCACTAGTGTAATTAACACATGCGTATCACTGTAGGATACTAAGAGCTGTGTCCTACCACCCTTAAGGGCTATCACCATATTTACATTTATGAGATAAGGATGAGGAAGGTAGAATTTTAGAAGAAGTATAACCATAATTTCATGGGGTAATAGAGGAAAACTTTGATG
>CABFVX010005061.1:0-55717 GCA_902151425.1 Timema shepardi | reverse complement strand
AGCACAACATGCCTTGTTGACTCCTTTTGACCCCTCCAAACCCATCAACATACATGCTGACAGTAGTCAATATGCCCTTGGGGCCAAGTTAATGCAGGATGGCAAGGTTTTATATGCTTCACGATCGCTTACCACCACTGAGCAAAATTATACTCAGGGGGAAAAAGAGTTGCTCGCTGTCTAGTTTGCATTCAAAAGGTTCCATAACTTCGTCTATGGTCACGAAGCTGTAACTGTTCATTCAGACCATTAGCCACTCACCTCCATCATTGAGTGCAATAAAACAATGAATATGTTGACAAAGGTGTCAGTCTCATCTCTGGTTTACTGGTGATGGAGAGGTCTAGGTTCACATTGTGACCGAGTGTAATAAAGTTTTATTCAATAGTTAAACACCCTCCCTCCACCAAAATGTGGGTTAATTTCCAGCATATTAAACTTTTTTATGCCCACAAAATTCTCAAAAACTAAATATCTGGTAGTGGTTAACTTGGCTATCAGTGTTACCAATTGTGAGTTTTACAAACACAGAGCATTTCAAATGTTTTTTCTTAGTTTTGTACCTTGAAATTTTAATTACAACATGTGTGTACATTATTTTGAACAAATTTATACCATCAAAAACATATTAGCAATGTTAAAAATGTGTAAAAGTGAGTGTTAACATAAACAATCACAATAAAAATAGTAAGATTTGATAATCTCAGCATGGAAAGAGTCTGAACAGATTAACTCAACAGTATTGTGGCTGCATTTAGGCTAATAATGAATGTTATCAACTAAACAGTTTCCACACAAGAGAAATGTACGACCCTGATTAAGCCGAAGCAACACATTAAGTGCAAGGATTAGTTTATATGACCTCAATTGACCCCAATCACAATAATGGAAAGGAGTTGATAAATACATTTGATACCCTCTCAGTGTGTCGCATATGTGCTAATTACATTAATGGTTTTAGTGAGAGTAGAACATTTATATTTAGAGGAAGTGTGCCCGCATTCACGTGGAGGGAGAGTGGGGAAAAACCACTGTCAGTACACACAACTGAGATCTCGCTGTTATTGTCAGTCCAGTCCACCACGAGAGTAGACCATTCAGCCAATGAAGGGGATCATTTAATATTGAAGTTTCTCTTGATTTGATTTAACTTTGTGTATGTGGCTACCCTGGGTCTGGATCTGTCCATTGTTAGACAGGGGCCCCAAAAGTCTTGACAATTGCCAACGGTTTGTTAAATCTAAGCTTGGTCGATGGAAAAATGATATTAAAAAAAGAGGTGCTTATATTAAAACTAGTCTTAACACTAGTAGACCTATTGCATGTTCAAACAAATAAACATGTTTTTGTTTTAATTAAATAGCAAATAACAGATTTGAGTGTTTATTTTTTTCATAAAATACAAAAACAGGGGCATGACAAAGTAGTCGTCACAAAATGTAAAAGAAGGTTCACCCAATAACTGTTTACTTTACTAATGTATTCTGTGTTGGCTCACCAGTTAATAAGTTAATAGATTATACAACCCACTTGAGAAAAACTACAAACTTTCTGTACAATTTTATGTTTATAATACAAAAAAACAAATACAACATACAAACTTATCACCCTAACTGCCGTTTAGCGATTCACATAATCTTAATTAAGTAGGAATAACTTAATTCCCTATGAAAGAGCAGTTTAGTGATAAAAACTGCAATAACTTCATATTTTTAAAAATTGTTATAATACAATGTTTTTTACTGTGGTGCAGACCAATTTGAGTTCATATGAACAGTTGGTTCCTAGTCCCCAAACTCTGCGACACACAGCCATCTTAGAGCTCCTACGTGGCGGAGCTAGATGTAAACTTTGTGGGCTGGATGATGGACGTCTTTCTCACAGGAACACTTTCTGGTGTAGGAATAGCATCTCCGGTCACATAGCCAATCCCCGTGGCCAATTGACGACACTTTGAAGATGATTTCTGTTTGGCCATTTGGTAATCTCCAGAGTCAAAATACTTTTGCTGTATGAAAAGTTAGATCATTAAAAACTTAAAATCAAATAAATAGGTACTATTTTTTTTTTTTAAATATCAAATTGGTGGACACTATCTACAGTATTTATTCGATTCTAAGACACCCTTTTTTCCCCAATTAAGCGTTTTAAAAACAGGATGTGTCTTAGAATCACATTTCTTTTTAGACCAACACACTCAATGTTTCAATAGAATCAGACTGATTACTTAGTAGATCTGATATTGATTCAGATTCTGATATAGACGACTCAGAAGAATCAGACCAATATTAATTCAGACTTGGAAGAGATTAATAACATACTGATAAATAAGGTACTATTTTAATTTGAATTCTGCAATGAAAATATTTCTCAGAGAAGATATTTGTCTTTTATTTTAGTTTACTTTCTTAAAATCCAAACTTTTTTTCTGTTGGTAGTAGTGAAAAATGAAGGTGTATCTTACATTCGATGGTTGTATTAGAATCGAAGAAATATAGTGTAGTAAAATGTGAGAGGGGAATATATTTATAGATATAAATTAGGCTTTTCAATAAATTTAAGATTGTATAGTTTTGGTTTGAATTAGGAGGGATAGCCAACACAATTACCTTGGTGATACTGGAGTAGAAATAGTTTAGATAGAGCACTAAAAACACACAAACACATTCTTAAGGACATGCGTTCACTGTCACAAACAGCTTCACCAGGTTAAGAGAGTAGAACGATGCTCTAGGTTGAACTGTAAGGTTGACTCTGCTACCTTGATTGTATAGTTTCTAATCCTACAATTTGTTGATTGACCCTTATATAGCACAACATTAATTAAATACTAAAGAAAACAATATAATTATGGTTTTTCTATAAACTAGTGACATGTGCAGGTTAAAAAAATTAATTACTACAGCATGATGCTTAGTCGTCATTTTTTTTTTTCACATAGTTTGTTTGGCTAAGGATTTACAAACATATGCAAGTAGCCTATGTGGGTGATAGATGTTATACAGGGACCCTCCAAATGACAAGCATTTTCTGGGTAGAGAAAAATGCACATTCTTTGTAAATAGCCCTAATAAACTCTCTCAGTTTTTAACTTAATGCAAATAATTTTAAAAACCATGTCACAGTCAACTCTTGTTGCAAGGAAACAAAGAGAAAAACAGTCTTAGCTTAAGATTCTCAAGTCTATAGAGAGGGACGATAGTTCCTCAGCAATTGGGTGTAGTAATGGTTTGCAGAATAAACTATTTATATAATTAAATTATATATTTTTATTAGGGCCATGCGGAATCCTGAATTTCGGGAAATAGATTGTTCCCAAAATTTAGGAATTTGTTTGTTCCTGAAATTTGGGGCAAAGCTATTTAATGGGATTTTTCAAGAGGAAATTAAAAAAGTTATTATTAAGGAGTGTCCATCAATGTCACATTTGTAATTAATTTTCATTGAAAAATCATTATTATTATTATTATTATTATTAGCACCGCGTCTTACTACCCGTTCGGGTTATACGCAATTACGCTAAAGTGTAATGGTAGAGTGGTTGTGAGATGAAATGGAGGACCTACAGTTTAACATGGAATCCGAACCACGGTGGAGGCCTGGCATTCCTCACATTCACAAGATGTCTTGTCAGAGGTGAAGGAAGGGTTTGGTAATCAGATAAATCTTTGCCGGGACCGAGGATTGAACCTCGGCCGCCAGCACAGAAGTCTGACACCTTACCCCTAGACCAACAGGGTCACCTAAAAAATCATTGATTTATTAAATTTAAATTAACCATGCCATATCTTTCATTAAGTAGATTGATACTCGAGACTTCAGTCACTTTTATTTTATAACTACCTTACAACACTAGTGAGCTCCAAGTAGCACAACCACAAGGTAATTGATGGTAGTATTTATCCCGGAATATATTTAAGACAAAATGACGATAAAAGTGGCTTTAAACTATCAAATTATGCACTAAATAAACCTTCACACTTATGTAAATGTTATTATTTGGAGTCGGCCAATGCTTTTTGTGAGAGCTTTAGGAACTAAACTGTAATAGGTAACCAACCAGGCACGCTGGCTCAGCTGAGAAAGGTTTTTTTTATTCTTGTGAATAAGACTGTGACTCAGATTAGTTTGACTATCTTGATGTTTTACTCTATAAGTGATTATTAACATTTACATGAGTTTTTTATCTTTAGGAACTTTTTAGCCCATCTTAAAATTTACTTTTAAAATTTATTTATATTTATAATTAAAATGTGTGATTAAGAATACATAATTCTAATAGTTTCATAAAGACTAAGTCTTTTAATTGATATTATATCAAAATCACTACTCAACACTTGCTAGACAAAATATTTAGTTTTTATATGAAAAAATTAACAATTTAAAATTAATACATAAAATTTGAGTGAATATTTGTTTTTCTTTAAAATATTTTCAAGATTCCAAAATTTTATTTTATTGTTCAGACCTATAACTGCAACTGAATCAGTTTTCTTGTCCCTTTTCCTGACCCTAATCTCCGAAAATATTTTTGACATCTACACATATTGAATTTGACCCTTTTTTTGATCAAATTGCCATAAGTTTCCGATTAAAATCTTCTTTATTTTCTTTCATGGACTAAAATTATAAATCTGAAAAATAAATTTAAGCTTAAAGTGGGAAATTCTTTCTAATTTTTTTTTGTTTCCTGTCCCCATGGTAAATTGTTATTTTCTAACGGAAAATTTTCTGAAATCCAAGTGTAATTCCCACACAAGCCTAATATTTTTATTTTTGAGAATAAAATAAATGTAACATACAATGTGTATATTTTTTAAATTTTTACTATTGAATCTTTTATTTATTATTTTAATATAAATATACTTATAGAGCTGTAATTGATTAGTTGATGATTTTTTTGCATATACCTAAAGAATATTTGTGTACACGGCAACTCATGTAACTTTGGGGATAGCTGTGCTTTACTTCTAATAATTTAGCCTTATTTGTTAGTATTGATCAAGTAGACCGAGGACAGAGTGGTTCCAAATAAAAATAGAGTGAAGCAGGGGAGTGCCTCTCACCATTACTATATATAATGGTAATGGAAATGGTCATGAACAAAGTGGAAGAAAAACTGGGGGAGGAAAGAATGGAAGCCATGATGGTATGAGGGGAGAAGGAAGAGGAAGTACAGGAACAACTACAACAATAGAATAAGGAAGGGAAATAGCGTGGAGTTAAATTTAGCACAGAAAAGTGTGAAGTGATGGTAATGACAAGATGATAAAGCCTAGTATAGCTTTAAAAAAGTTTTAAGGAGTAGAGCTGAGAAAAGTATAGAATGTAAAATATCTTGGAAGTGTGATTGAGGATAATAGTGGAAGTAGAGAGGATTTAATTAGAAGAGGACAGCAGAGAGTTGTTATATAGGTGTGTAGGAGACCTCCTATGGAAAAGAGAAGTCCCCTTGAAGTGTAAGAAGTGTTGTACAGGGCATATTATGTACCCATTGTCACACATGTAACAGAAACATGGACAGTGAATGTAAGAGAGACCAGGAAAGTGGAGGACATGGGAGTTTAGTTTGTGATGAGCGTGTTAGCTGTCACAAGGAGAAACAAGATTAGGAATGAAGTTATCAGAGAAAGAGTGTGAGTAGAGGGAGTACAGGAGATAGTAGAGGAAGCAAGACTGAGATGGTGTGGACATGTAATGAGGATGTTGGAGTACATGAGATAGTAGAGGAAGCAAGACTAAGATGGTATGGACATGTAATGAGGATATTGGAGTACATGAGATAGTAGAGGAAGCAAGACTGAGATGGTATGGACATGTAATGAGGATGTTGGAGTACATGAGATAGTAGAGGAAGCAAGACTGAGATGGTATGGACATGTAATGAGGATGTTGGAGTACATGAGATAGTAGAGGAAGCAAGACTGAGATGGTATGGACATGTAATGAGGATGTTGGAGTACATGAGATAGTAGAGGAAGCAAGACTGAGATGGTATGGACATGTAATGAGGATGTTGGAGTACATGAGATAGTAGAGGAAGCAAGACTGAGATGGTATGGACATGTAATGAGGATGTTGGAGTACATGAGATAGTAGAGGAAGCAAGACTGAGATGGTATGGACATGTAATGAGGATGTTGGAGTACATGAGATAGTAGAGGAAGCAAGACTGAGATGGTATGGACATGTAATGAGGATGTTGGAGTACATGAGATAGTAGAGGAAGCAAGACTGAGATGGTATGGACATGTAATGAGGATGTTGGAGTACATGAGATAGTAGAGGAAGCAAGACTGAGATGGTATGGACATGTAATGAGGATGTTGGAGTACATGAGATAGTAGAGGAAGCAAGACTGAGATGGTATGGACATGTAATGAGGATGTTGGAGTACATGAGATAGTAGAGGAAGCAAGACTGAGGTGGTATGGGCATGTAATGAGGATGTTGGAGTACATGAGATAGTACAGGAAGCAAGACTGAGGTGGTATGGGCATGTAATGAGGACGGAGAAGGAAAGGATGCCAAAGAAAATTTTTGAAATCAAGTAGGTATGAAGAAAAAAAGACCGAAAGGGAGGCCAAGAAAGAAATAGGAGGATCAGATAACAGAAAAAGAGCAAGTGAGAGGAGAAGTATGGATGCAATTAAAGGAGAAAGCGTGGTAAAAGGATAGAGGAAGATGGAGGCATTTTACTAAACTGACTGCCACAGGCTGGAAACAGTTGATGATGATTATGATGATGATGATGATGAGTATTGATCAAATGAATTCATGATCATGAAAACCTTTACCATATGTTAATATCAGACCATTATTGACAGCATAATGCACTCACATGCAACATAAACTTTAACTAGATGGTGAACGTTAACCGCGCTCTTGGTAACAATCAGGCAACTTGTGCTTAGCGCATGGCATCATGGGTAGTGGATGAATTGACATTCAACACGTTCGCATTGTTTCGATGCACGGGATATTCAAACAACAATATTTTCGTGACTTTAAGTCTAAAATGGTGAAAATTCGAGACTTTTATTGCAATTAGCAGCATTTTCATGACCCTGTAGACACCCTGTTGTAACTTATTTTCTTTAACTAAAGTAATATTTTTATAGGTCCCATTCTCTTTGATATTCCAACATGGCTTGGTTTACACTAGTTTTGATACACATTATCCTTTGTTTTTGTTTATTGATATGTGCAAGGTTAAACAAATAATAAAATGATAAAAAGGTGGGTTTTTTCCTTTGTTATTTGATGTTTTTCTATGAATGTACAAAACAAAGATTTGATAATAAATAAATGGGCATGGCAGAACATTGTCCTTGGTGAAAATGAGTAGCCCAATATGAAACAAAGAATATTAGGGCTGTGGAGTTGGTGTGCCAAGCATTCAACTACGATTCCTCTATTTTTCTACCGTCCGACTCCAACTCCGACTTCTTCATAAATTAATAAAGTGTATTAATTAGTAATAATAAATTGATGGCAATAAAATGCTCCAATGCAGATTACTTTATGGGAAGTTTCTTTGGCATTGTGCATTTAAATTTAAATAAATTTGTCAAATAAAATTAGAAATTTTTAATTAGTTCTAATTAATAAAAGGAAAGTATAAAATATTAATATAATATTAATAGTTTTATTTTGAGGCCAAAGTCGATATATTTTTACTGACTCAGACTTCACAGGCCTGGTAGTTGAGTTTGATTATTAATTGTTTAACCAGATCCAGATATGCTACTATCAACTTGCTACTAAAACGCACCACTGCTGTACTTGCCGTTAGATAAACAGAGCTACATTTGAATCAGTAGGATTTCACCAAGCTATAAAGCAAAATTCATGAACCATTCCTTGGGAACAAAAATTACTAACAGTTGACTCATTTCTTGGTTTCTTTGTGTTACTCATATCCTGTGACATTTTATGGATGATATGAATACAGTAAAAAACCTTGCTAGACCGAACCCCGGTAAACTGAAATTCTGGATAATCTGAACGCATTATTCGAAAAACAGGTAAAAAATTAAATCAAATGAAATACATTTTATTGGTTAACAAGCTCTAAGTTAAAATAAAATTTTAAGAAACAGTGATATCTGATAATAGATGCTTAATATTTACAAGTTGTAGTCAACACAATATGTTATGCTGTGACTTAAAATAAGTACAGTAGATATTACGTGGTAAATAAATGAAAGTCTGATCAAACTCATTCAAATGTAGTTTAAAATTCATGAAAATACTGTATCCCTGTGTTCTCCCGCTTAATCTGAACACGGTTTGGTCTCAGTTAGTTTGGATTAACAAGGTTCTGGTGTATGTCCTATTTTTAAATGTTGTCATATGGACAGTCCCTGTGATGTAAAGGATGACAGGTTGAACAATGGCTGAGAGCACTTGATAGATGTCTGTCTACAGTCTAGATAAAATTAAGGCACTGGTGCGATTGGCTCAGTTGACTACTAGTCCAAAGTTCTGGCTTCTAATAGGTTGTTTTATGAATGTTCTGTCTAATAATAATCAAACTAAGAATAATGCAAAACGAGTCTCACCCTGCTAGCAAGTCTCTTTTGAAGGAACACTGAATGGCCACTCATTGGGCGCCCGGCCATGGGAAATTTGGCTTTTAACTTGGCTTCTTCCTGCTTTTCTAGATCTTTAGTAGACACCTGCCAAAAAACAGTTTGGTTCATTATCAGATGAACATCAACATCTAACAGAGTTTGTAGCAATTTTTCATGTACTTTTGATAACGGAATAGTAGAAATATTGCATGGTATGTAACATAAAACTACTTACAAACATGTAAGACACAATCAATAGAAAATGTGTCATTGTTCATCCCTAGAACTAGCTGTGCAGAGATTAAAAACATGATCTACTCACTGAAACCAATCCTATCGCCAGGTTTTGATAACATAATGATGGAAATACAAAAGATAAGGCCAAATTTAATATAACAATGATATACAGGGTGAGTAGTCATTTTTGGATATGGACAGCACCAGATAGTCAGAAAATCTGTTTTCCCCATACCTTATGAGAAAAATTACATTGAAGTTAGAGAGGGGTGATTTGGCAACACTGTGCCTGGAACTTAGATTAATGTAATGCTGTTTTTCTCAAAAGCTATGGGGAAAAACAGATTTTTCTCAAAGAAAGTTTTTGACCCACTTAATTATGTGACTATCCCTATCTGCAAATTACTACTCATCCTGTATATTATAAATAGTAAAATAGGCCTGCCTCCATAAAATTAGGCACATTTCCCAAAAAAATGAAATGCTCTAGTACTAGACCAATAGTAATACTACCAACTTTTGAGAAGATATTAGAAAGGTAAATAGCTAAAAAAACTTAAAGATTATTTAAATAAATTCAATATAATAAACACCTAAGGCAACATTTCAAAAATTATAGACATTGAAAGAAGGATAAGGCCTACACACCTGAAAACTGAAGGCCTCAAGAGTTCACAATTAAAAACATAACGCCAGTCAGTGTTTTACTCCCATCAGCTGAAGAAGAGGACTGATGTACCTCGAGAATTATATAATTATGTGTTTAGTTGAGACCTTTGAGGCCTACAGTTTTCTGGTAAGAACTCGGGTAGGCCTTGCTCTTCAATCCTCCTTTCAATGTTTGATTTGAAATAGCCATTAGTGTCATTTATCCTTTGTAAGAATTATAAACATTGGGGTGAATTTATTTCTATAGATGATATCTATAATAAAAACAACCAGCAGATTGGTAGAGCATACCGTGGTTTAAATCAAGGGGCAATTCGAAGAGACCGTATCTTATGGACTAACATGGGGTTAAGATCACAGACAAGCTTAAATGATACTAAGCTAAAAGTTTAGGAGAAAATCCCAGCCAGTTAATTATATACCAAAATGCGTAAATAGATAAAACTTGTAATTAGCTTACCTCTTCTGAAGTATTTTCTTGGACGTTACCTTCTGTTGAATCTTCACCTACTGTAACGGTTCCATCCTGTCCAGACATTTTGATCTCGGTGAGAAGTTCAAAAACTAACGTAAACAATAATTAAATTAATTAATATAGTTACACACAAAGCTCATAATAATAATAATAATAATAACAATAACAATACTGTATCTGAAGTTTGATCAAACTTTATCCATAAAAATTATGAGCTAGTGGAGATTTTAGGTTCCAGGCCTACAGTCAAATTCCTTATAAACATTTGATAACTATAAGATAACTATTAGAGTAACTTTATAATTACCGAATGAACCAAATAAAACATATTCCTAGAACGCCAAGTTTTAGTGACTTTCAAAGTTGTTCGTTAAAAGTGGGCTTCCTATGTAAAAAAAGAGGGTTAGATGAAATCTTGGCAGTTGGTATCGTTAATTAAAATTTTAACTGGCAATACTGATATTAGATTGTAAATTGGAAGGGAGTAGTCAGGAAATGCATGCTATTACACGGTCAGTAAGTTGATGACAACTCGCCTGCTGTCCAGGAATGTAAAACTCGGAATAAGCAAAACAATAATTTCACCGGTTGTTCTCTATGAGCGTGAAATTGATAAAACTAAAGAAAAGGGAAAAATAAACTACTAAGAGTAAATTTGATGAAGAAAGTTGACCAAGAGAAAGAAGAAAAATGTGGGAAGAATCCAATGCACAAAGGTGACCTTCTCATTTTCTTCTGTCTTCTATAGTAGAAGTAGTCGCACACACATTTTAACACAAGTAGAATAATATTTCAGCATTGTTGCTTTTATCAAACACGAAGAAGAAGAGAGTACAGATCACACAAACAATGGATTACTCCCAGAAGTCCGTGTTGAGGTAGACTGGAGGAAGCTAGCTCAAGATAGGGTTAGGTGGCGTACTTTTGTAAGTGCAGCAATAAACTTTCACACTCCTAATGTCACAGTGCATCTAGGTAAAAAAGTGAAAGCAGACATAGACCTTAAAAACTAGAACTAAGTGTATGATCAAATTAACTATTTAAATGAATGATTGAAACAGTCAAGTGTCGCCACTACATTTTTTTAACATAAATTGAGGGTTAACAGAGTGTAGCCTAAATTAATCCCAAATGTAGGTCCTGTGGAAACTAATAGTTCTGTGTAGTTAGGCCTACTCATTATGTATAAGGTTGGTTCATAATGGATGTCAAGCGTAATAAAGCATGTGTATCGTGTCTGATATCGACCATAATAATAACCTTTACTGTGAAGTGGCCAAAATGGATAAAGCTGTTCAAGTTAAATATGACTGCTTCGGGTATAGTAATCATTATTAATGGTAGGGTGATTGTGAGATTAAATGAAGGACCTACAGTTTAACGTGGGATCCGAACCACGGTGGAGGTCTGGCATTCTTCGCATTCACAAGATGTCTTGTCAGAGGTGAAGGAAGGGTTTGGTAATCAGATAAATCTTTGTCGGGACCGAGGATTGAACCCCGGATCCTTAGCACAGAAGTCTGACACCTTACCCCCCTAGACCACCAGGGTAAAACAAATCCAAGGATGAGGAACCGAAGATTGTGCTACGTATTACATTTAAGAGAGGATGCATTCTATATATTTAGTACTTTTACAGATGCAATGGAAACTTGTGTACCAACAAATTATTTGAAATGAATAAAATATTGCATGATGATGGAAAGGGTTTTGATAATTACTTAAGACATTTTTAGTTGTACTCTCTTTATGATGTTAAAAAGAAGATTGGACATCCAGTACCATATTCACATTCAGGAACTTTCCTTTTTTTAAATAGTTAAATTTTGTTGCTATCATTTTAATGTTATACGCTAGTTTATATCCTTACTCTACGAGTTTTACCAGTCGCGCTATTTTATGTACCTATGCACCATTTCCTGCTTTTACAATTTAAAAAACATTATTTTTAATACATAAATGGTGCCATTATTCATTGCTCGAGCTTGAATACTGTTCTCAAGGCTAAGCAGAAAAAATATCAATTCATTAAAACAAACAACACATATTTTGTATTTAAAAAAGTATTGTACATCTTATCATGCTTGTTTTACTGGAATGACCAGTCCAATTTGAAAATAAATAAAAGGGTGCTTTGAGTAGGCAGTAACTGAATTAAGGTAAACAATATTATAGATTTGTTAGAATGTACGTTAGGAGCTGACCTTGTACTTAGGCCACTTGTTGCCAATTATGTTTGTATCTTTAAGTTGTGCAGTATGAGTTTTATTTAAAAACATTATATGTTATTTTTGTTTATATAAAAAGGAGTAGGGCCAATCAACCAGTTTGCTGATCCTAATCATTTGTTGCAGAGTCCTAATGCTGATCATTTTGTTTATTTAATTTTTAATTTTTCAAAGATAATATGTGGCCACAACAGAATAATTTATCAATTTTGATAAAATAATTTTTTATTCATTAGATTCATTAGAAATATTAATAAGTGACCTAAAAAACTTTAACAAAAAATGAAATAAGCTTTGGCTAAAATGTAGTCAAGTCAGGTACCCCTTGCTACGAACCATAAAATTCAGCTACTGTCGCAAATATGCAGAAGTTTATCCTTGTTGGTTTATAAGATATCAACAATTCTTAAATATATGTCATGAGCATTGTGCCATTAGATAAGAAACTTTTTAAATGAACAGAAAAATTTGTCATTAAATTTAAAGTTTTGATATAAGAACTGCGAAAATACTACCCTCAACCCCCCCAACAAGTCGCTTATGTTTTGAAAAAATAAATCACCCATTTAAATCGAGAAGTATCATGTCTCGGTATAGTAGCCTATAATGTATTGCAGGTCTACCTGTGGGGTCTAGTTTGTTAGTGGACAACGTGAGATTGAAATCATGTTTAATGAAGCAAAAAATGACAAAATGGAGAGAAGGAAACATCAACACATAGGCCTACTATGATAAATTATTCTATTAATCTATATGGACCTAGATGATTCACCAATCAATTCAAATAAATCTTCACCTTTTAATAAGTGTTGAAAAGCATGTCAATTTTTATTCCCTTGATTATTTCTCAAAATATGAAGGTAGGGTATCCCTGTTGGGCTGTCATGCCAGGCCTATGCATGTTTTCCCATTAATTATTATTATTATTATTATTATTATTATTAGCCCCGTGTCTTCCTACCCGTTCGGGTTATACGCTCTTACACTAATGTGTAATGGTAGGGTGATTGTGAGATGAAATGGAGGACCTACAGTTTAACGTGGGATCCGAACCACGGTGGAGGCCTGGCATTCCCCACATTCACAAGATGTCTTGTCAGAGGTGAAGGAAGGGTTTGGTAATCAGATAAATCTGTGCCGGGACCAAGGATTGAACCCCGGCCGCCAGCATAGAAGTCTGACACCTTACCCCTAGACTGCCAGGTCACCCCCAATTAATTATAATTTCTTAGTACCATGTCTTACTACATGTTTGGGATATAAGCCTATAAACTAATTACACTAAAGGTTTAGGAATTAGAAAGGTTTAGTTGTGATGAAGTGTATCCGCATTTGCATGGAGGAAGAGTGAAAAACCATCCTTATTGCACTCGATTGGAATCAAACCCTGATCTCCCCGTTTTCGGTAGTCTAGGAGAGTAGCGCCTTAGAACACTGAAGCGAGTCCCACTTAATTATAATGCCTTGTATTGCCTCGTTGTAAAATAAAAAACATTACAAATATTGGCAAGAGAACGTACCTGTGGTAATGTATAGTAATGCTCAGTCTACAACCAGTCGCACCTGCTTGTCAAACACACTTGTAATGGACACGTGATGTGTTTTTGTTCTCCCTAAAGACTGTTTACAATAAAATCATAGTAAACATTATAATTCCATCCAAAATCAGTCCATCAGCAAGTAAAATTAAGTTTATAAAAAGGAGTTAAATAGAATCAAATTATTATATGAAATAGGCTAGTTAAATAAATTAATAGTCCTACTCCTATTCTAGAATTTAAAATGCAATACCTTTTACTATTATTTTCACGAACTTTTACCACTGATCAAATATTAATTACTTTAGTTGAATGTAGTGTGCACCTATATTAGTTTATGAAAGAATGAACAGAAGCAAACGCAAATACATAAACGAGCGATTTCAACATTCCGACATGTGACTGCGCTTGCGTATGCTATTGAAGACATATATTACACCAAATTCTGTGTTCAACTCCGACAAAAGTGTTCGAATGGTTGTAAACTTGGCGTTACACGTTAACGGACAATTGGTAACCAATAAAAGAAATGCACTGAACGTACAAACCAAATTACAACGTCGAAGACACGCCAAGAAATATGAAAATTTAAGTTAAAAATTCAATATAGTTGGAAAATATGGCCGATGCCCTTCATAATGTAACAATTATTCAAAATACGGACAGAATTATACCAACAAATATGTTTTTTTAAATTACAAATAATATGTAACCAAAACTATCAATGCTTTACTAACATGACTATACCATATACGTACTTTATAATTTAAGACACTTTTCAGATTATGAAAAACACAATTTAAACAGCTTTAATGAAATAACACAAATCGCATTTAAAATTGTATAATACAGGTCAATACTAGCTTTGCCGTCTGTGAGTCATTCTTCATAACCGCAGTCAACGAGCAGGGTCGCCAGTTGCAGAATATTCTTTGATTGTGCGACTTATAGCCGCCGATAGATATCTCTGAAGTAGCTAAGTACGCTGAGCCCAAATTTCATCATAATATTAGATTTTGTTAATTGTTAATACTGTAAGTTGAACATATCCCAAGATATTCTAAACCAGTAATAGTCTACCTATTTTCACGTAAATACTCTTAGATATAATTATTAATCTTTAACTTTGTATCCCCAAACTTGTTGGTGTATAATACAAGTTTACATAATATTCTATAATTTATATGTTAATTTACATTTAAGAGAGATCACCGGATCTCGTGTGATTAGCTCCAAGTCTGAGCCTGATTATAAAATGATATAAGTTGTTTATATAAATTTGAGGTAGCTCTTAAGATGTCTTTTGGTACTCCCAGTGTACAGACGTGTATAGATTTTTGTCAGAAATTATTTGGATAATATTATTTTTTGGGGCGGCTCTTTCTTACAATAGGCCTGCTCGTAAAATTATAAATAATTTTATTGATTCTCAGGCTAAAATGGTTAAAGAATTAATTGTCTTATTAACTTTTATTTTGTATTGTATTATTCAATACAAAATAGTTGTGTGTGGGACGCTCATTTCAAGCGGTTATACTTTCTCGCTTTTTCACGTTTGACTCACCTTGTCTGATTCATTCCCTGGCTATTCAACTCGCTTGCACAGATGTTCCTGTGGTAGAAAAGAACGGCTATAGCTACTCAACCTTTCAATAGTGAGTGAGGCAGGTTTGGAATCGGAGGAAGGGAGGAGGACCAAAAAACCATGAGCATGGCAATTTTTTTTAAATTTCTAAATAAAATTTTAATAGATTTATCTTTATTTATAGGGTACCTATATTTATGGCACACAAACTTATTTTTGCATATTTCAACTTAACAAAAAATGTATTGTGATTAAAACCAGTATTGGTGGACAAGCGGGCTTAACATCACACTCGTTTGGTGTGGGTTTTCAGTGATGGGAAGGTCAGGATTCAAATTTTGGCCAGGTGTTCAGGGGTAATGTTTACTCAATTGTTTACATTTCTCCCTCCAGGTAAATAAGGGTACATTTCCACTTAAATTGTATATTTAACTAACAACTTTAATTTAATTAAATTCGGATAACCATGGGTGCAGGGGGAAAAATATTTAAAAAAAACAAGAATTAAATGCTTGTAGGCTATCTATATCACACTATATGTTGTGATAGTCGCAAGGACAAAAGTTGGGGTAAAACTGTGAAAGTTTGGAAAGCACCAGTCTAATATATTTTATTTGCAATAGTATTTCTTCTTCTTCTGTAAATCTGTCCTGAGGCAAGGATCAACAGGGCATCTTCCATTTTCCTCGGTCTTGAGCATCTTCTTTCAACCATTTGTAGCTTCTTCCTTTCTTGATATCTGCACGTTAACATTTCAAAACTTCTTACTATTTTCCCCTCTATCTACCCCTCCACGATCCTCTTAATTAAACAATCCCTACGTAGTGTATGGCCCAACCAAGACGGGTTTATCTTCGTCATCTTCCTTATCAAGCTACTTTCACCTCCTACCTTGCTCAACACTTCCTCATTCCTCACCCTGTCCATCCATTTCAGCTTCGGGAAGTTAAAAGTATGATAGCTATGGGGAAGGGAGCATATGGAAGGGTGAAGATAGGGGATTATTGACAGCGGGAAAAATTCAGATTGAGTTAAGGAAGAGGTTTTCAAAATGTGGAGTGTGGTGAAGTACGGATCTAAGACGTGGACAATCAGTAAGAGGGAACAAAGCTATATGAGAGGTGTTGAAATGTGATTATAGACAAAAGTGGAGAGTAATATTTTGAACATTAATTATTACAATTCAATGTGAATTAAGTACCTTCCACCCTCCAATAGTGTAAAGAGCTAATTTATGTAAGTATAGATATATAAGTAATATAAATATAAAATATTTTTTATAATAAATAGTTAAATATATATATATATATTTATTTAACATTACCAAGCAATTTTTAATGTTTTTATAACCATTAACTTACAAAATAATAACGTGTTTCAAACGTTCTGAGTCGGTCGAATCGGCCGATAAAAACAAATTGAATTGAAATTCGCCCGATGGATACCCGATTTCGGTGTAATCGGCTGATGCGGTCGGAGGAACTGAGACCACCTGTATTGTACCTCACATGGTCTAATAATCGCACACTTGTTGATCCAACATAATATGTGCTACGCACATATTGCACGAACACAGCCCCTTTACACGACCCTCGCTCGCACACCTCTCATCCACGTCCACACGTCGCCGTTCCACGAACTGGCTGTATTGTCTCTCCTTCACAACAACCAGTCTCACCAACCTCACACAATAAGTTTCAGTGAGTTTCTAACACCTATATACCTTTTGTTATGTTTGATTTGAAATGATGGGGGGAGTTCGAGTGACATCGGCCGTCGGTCGAATCGTCCGATGTCTATTCCACTGTGACCATACCCTTAGAATAAAACAAACTGAACCAGTACTTAAGGATTTCCATAGAAATAAAACAAACTACACAGCTACCATCTAAACAAAACATTTCACGGGATGTTTACAGACACCAAAATGGCGCGACCATAGATAATAGAGCTATAGAATAGCAACTTCCTGTAGTATGGTTAGAACAGGAATTTGAGCGCTAAGGTGGTTGAAAGATGAACTAATAGCTATCGGCGGACATTTTAGTTCAAAACTGTAATTATAGGTTCTTAAGTGTTAATAGGTAGTCGCAAATCTTTAAAGAATTATTACAAGTGATGGTTTTAAAGCAGCTTATTAAAAACTGGCAAATGCACAGGAATTAAAATTTTAAATATAGGAAATTAGAGAAAACATATTTTGATAGTAGCGCTAATGTGTTTGCCAAAGAGGTTAACACAGTTTCCCCTTGCCCCTATAGAGATCACAACCCAGAGGTTGATGCCGCGATAAGATAACAAATAAAACAAAAGAAGCGGGGAAGAGTAGCGGAGTAAAGTAAACAGCAGGCAACAGCTAACGCTTGATCAAAGAGCATGCGCTAGATATTTCATGTCCCAATACATCTTTAACCACGATATTTACAACCATTTCAAAAATTAATATTGAAACCTGGAAATTCCAGGACTTTTCAAGGCCCAGAGTAATTTAAGGACTTTTCCAGGCCTTGAACAGACACACGTTAAATTTCAGGTCTTTAAAGGACCATATGAACCCTGTGGATGGTACTGGATAAAATGACAGTAAGTGACAATAATCTGATCACTTTCGAAATCAAGACTTGTAAGAATGTACAGGCTGAAGTTGGTAAAAGTGTACAATATAACACCAGGAAGGCTGACGGAATAGCCTGAGGGGGATGCTGGTGCTGCCAGAGGAGAGAATGTAAATGAGTCAGAAAAGGTGTTTACTAGGTCATTTCAAAGAGCTATGAAAGCATCCATTCCAATATTCTAAGAAACATTGAAAATAAGTAATCAACCTTGAAATGAACGAATTGTTAGACTCTGCAGGGAAACGAACGGCAGGCAGGAGAAACCAGAGATGTGAAGATCTTGTTGGCCGTGGTCTGCTTATCACCCACCACATACAGGGCAAATAAAGGATGAATATGAGTCCACCCTGGTGTCGGTGAAGAGGGAAAGCTGGGAGTGTTATGTTCAAGAAAGGCTAAGAAATAACACATGGGGAATACCGTTTCAAATAGCGACTAGTAAGATAAGGCCCCATAGCTATGATATCTACACTGAGGAGGCCGGGTGAAGATATGACGCTTGGTTGGGAGGTCGGTGAGGTTGCTGAGGACACGTTGCTTCTGAATGATGACGCTGAGCAAGGCGACGACGACGAAGACCATTAGTGACTAGACAAGACATGTTAATAGACTATGATAATCATGAGGAGATAGATCCAGTAACCCAGGAGGAGGTAATAAGGTTGGTGTCTGGAATGAAGAGTAAGCAGATAGCACCCTTCTTGGTGAGATTAATGAATGAGTGCATGGCTCAGGGTTGTGTACCTAATGTGTGTAAACAGAGTGAAGTTGTAATTGTTAGTAAGGGAGAGGATAACGATCTGCATCTCTCAAAGTCGTACAAACTGATTTGCCTCTTGAATGTGTGCAGAAAATTAAAAGAGAATATCCTGTGTAATAGACTGTTTAGGCATTGAGAGGTTGTGGTTATGCACTAGCAACAATACTGTTTTAAGAGAGGCATATCGACGGAGGACGCTATCGGTGAGGCCATAAACCTCGTTGATAAAGCTAGTGATAAATACAAATCCAAGGATATTCGTGGACATATCAGGAGTATTTGATAATTTATGGGGCAGGCATTTTTCAAGAGGCTTAGGGAAATTAGATGTCCGGGGAATCTCTACAGGAGTTTTTTGGACTACTGTAGGGATAGATACGCAAACCTGAAATGTTCAAGAATGTCAATAGATTAAAAAACTTACAAAATAATGTCTCCAAGGATCGGTCTGTGGGCCAAGTTTCTGGGATGTAGCACTGGAGATTGAGGCGCTCCCTGTTACAGCGGGAGTGCTTGCCTTTGCGGATGATATACTTATTGTGGTTGAAGCAAAAACTAGACGTGAACTTTAGACCAAGAGCAATGCAGTTCTCACTGGATTGCACTCGTGGTGCACCCAACAGAAACCCAATGATTAACATCAATTGACAGACTATAAGATGTAGCAGCTATACCAGATACCTTGGGGTGATGTTAGATGATAAGTGTGGTTTCATGACACACGTGGAGAATATCTGCGGAAGAGCCTTGAGAGTTATGAATAAGGTAATCAGCATAGGACAGGGGAGGTTTAGACTGTCTATTCCATTAATCAGTTTATACCATCAGGCGTTGTTAGTCTCCAAAGTGGGCTATGGGGCGAGCGCATGAGCTCAACAGCTGAGGAAGATCAGGAGCCTTCAGAGTATTTGGCCACTGGATCTAGAAATTAGGAAGAGAGCGGCAATATATTGGATACAGAAAGGTGAAGTGGGGAAGGTATCAGAGTAAACACATGAGTGGGTAAAAACTAGGCAGAGGGTTAGGTAGAAACTATCTCGAAGAAGAATGGCAAGAAGA
The DNA here is from genome assembly GCA_902151425.1 of Timema shepardi. Taxonomy (NCBI): domain Eukaryota; kingdom Metazoa; phylum Arthropoda; class Insecta; order Phasmatodea; family Timematidae; genus Timema; species Timema shepardi. The sequence continues at coordinate 35,975 of CABFVX010005061.1, read as the reverse complement.
CTGTACAAATAGCACGAGAAGAAGGACATACAAGCTCTTTCCTAGTGTTAGGGAAAGAATGAAAATGGAACTCTTGCAGCCCTCAACTGGATTAGTTACACTTTATCACAGGCCATGGTCCATATAGGGCCACTCTCTTCGCAAGAAGATTAACAGATTCTAGATAATGCGATTGTGGGAGTCCACGCCGGAGCATGAGGTATTAGAATATGTTGAAACGATAGAAGATAGGAAGGTTCTGCAAGATAACTTACAATATATCACATATTACGAGACGTGCATCGGTGGAGACTCTTGGACGTAATCACTGATGATGCAGCTAAAAAAAGAACAAGACAGATACGTGACAAAAATGAAGACTAGGAGACGGATTAGACTTGACATTGAAGGGAATGACATAACTGAGAATGATAGCGACACTACTTTCAGTACATCAGACTTTGACGATGTACTCCCAAACTGGCACAACCCGAATTAGAGTATACAAAATTTAGAAGTCTGTTGGAAGGCTAGAGCGTGATGGGAAACTCCTGGTTAATCAGAGCCTGGCTGAGGGAAGGCACTTTCTGGATGCCAGTAGTGTAAACTGCTGATGAACCGGCTAGGGAGAAAGTCACAAAAATTAACACCTTCTTAGACGCCTCACTCACATAGTCCGTCACCTGGTTCATCGGATGACTGCGGTCAGTCTGAAAGATGTGACCGGCAACAACACCTGAAGACTGCAGCCAAATAAGAAAAATGTTATGTATATAGGTTAAGTTAGTTTTGTTATTATTGTTATTATTGTTAGGGAAGGAATGCCAGGTCTCCACCGTGGTTCGGATTCCACGTTAAACTGTAGGTCCTTCATTTCATCTCACAATCACCCTACCATTACATCAATCACCCTACCATTACACATTAGCGTAAGTGCATATAACCCGAACGGGTAGTAAGACGCGGTGCTAATAATAATAATAATAAATGTTAGGGTAGGTTAGTGTTAGGTCCATATAGGTGGTGGTTTTAGTAGGAAGTAGGCAGAGCAAAATCTCAGATAGGGCGGGGATAGGTGGCGGATAGGGGGATGCTCGCCCCCGCTGGGGTATCCACCAATCTGGGGACTATTAAATCTAGAGAGCAGTGGAACGGTCACGAGGGGCATAAAATACCCGGGGCGGACCAACTAGTAGGATAGAAAATGACAAAATAGTAATTTAGGACAACTAGTTTAAGTTTTACTTTCTATACTCAAATATTGTAAAATTAAACAACTAAATTGAAGTAGACAAAACATTTTAAGTAGAAATAGGTCTTGAGTTACATACTAGGTATCAGGACAGGTATGTAAGTCTAAATAAATACAGTGAGTTCATGGAGTGTTGATAACATGTTTATCAAAAGGGAAACACAAGGAACATACAACATTTACTTTCTAATGAAGCAATATTTTGATAATACATTTTAGCGTTTTGCATAGTTTATTTGATACAATTACTATGACACAGGTTCATGATGATGTAAGCACAAATTATTGTTATCGCGTGTCAAATCCATGTTTTATGAAATAAAGTATAGCCCAATTAATTCCACAAGTTATTTGAAAATAAAAAAGATATATTATAGAACATGCTTATGTTGTGAATTCAAGAACATATCTTATATGTCATATCATATATTTTATATCTATAATAATAAAAAAAGTGTTCGTTCATGTGTTTGTGTGTGTGTGATGCCCAGCCAAAACTACGGAACGCAGAGATCTGATATTTTTAACATAGGTGGATGGAAGGGGGTCCGAATGCACCTCGAAGCAGGATTTTAAATTTCTTAATTAGCTCTTTAATTAGGATATTTTTAACAAATTTTTGAAGAAAATATTTTTAATCTGGTTTAGAATTACATTTCAGATTGTGTTTCCATTTGAAATCAGGTACCATGGAGGAGGGGGCGTATATAAATCTTATACCATAATGGGTCCTCGGGAAGCGCGGGGGGTAGGAGGGCATATATAACTCTAAAACCACAGTGGGTCCTCGGGAAGCGCGGGGGGTAGGAGAGCATATATAACTCTAAAACCACAGTGGGTCCTCGGGCAGCATATATAACTCTAAAACCACAGTGAGTCCTTGGGGAGCGCGGGGGTTAGGGGGGCATATATAACTCTAAAACCACAGTGAGTCCTTGGGCAGCGCGGGGGTTAGGGGGGCATATATAACTCTAAAACCACAGTGGGTCCTCGGGAAGCGCGGGGGTTAGGGGGGCATATATAACTCTAAAACCACAGTGGGTCCTCGGGAAGCGCGGGGGTTAGGGGGGCATATATAACTCTAAAACCACAGTGGGTCACAGGCAATGCCGTGCGGGATTGCTGGTCTATAATAATAAAATGAAATGTTTGTTTGTGTGCGATGCACAACCAAATCTACAACATGCAGAGATTTTTAACATTGATAGACGGAAGGGGGTCATAATGCACCTAAAAGTCATATTTTTAAATAGGCTATTTTTAACCGACCTTTGAAGGGGTCCAGGGCAACGCCGTGAAGGATTGCCAGTATAAAATAACAGTAGTTATTCTTACTTATAAGGACAAAGTTATATAAAAAGAGGATGCCATTACAATTAATCATAATTTTCATCGAGCAACTGTTTCCAACACGTGGCCTGGTCAGTTTAGTAAATGCCTTAATCTTCCTTTATCCTTCTCCTGTCACTTGCACACTTTCTGATATCTCCTCCATCTCTTTCTTGGCCTCCTTTTGGTTCATGGTTCATTTCTATTATGGATTATTACAATTCTTATTTATTATTCTTAGGGAAACACCCAATATACATAGTTTGTCATGGAAATAAAACACAGATGAATCACATTTTTCTGAACATGCAGCAAACCAACCCAACATGGTTTCATTATATTTATTGTCTTTATACCTGCTTCAGTGGTCACATGGTCTAACGCTCTACTCTCACAATAGACTAGGATGCCGATGACAGGGAGATCCAAGTTCGAATCTCAATCGGGTGTACTGAGGGACGTTCTTCCAAAATGGTTTTCCACTCTCCCTTAGCAAAAATTTGGGTACAATTCCTTTAAATATAACTTTGTTAATCTCTAAAACCACTAGAATAATTCATACATAAGCATAACTCGGACAAGTAGAAATACGCAGTGCTAAAATACTGTCTTTATGATTCTTGTCCCTAAGCTTATAAAGAATCATTTGACTTCAAATTAGCTCTTAGCTTTTCGTCTAGCTCAACAAATTTATTTGTCTTCATAATATAATTGCCACTTTGATAACAAGTTTAACCACACTAATGTCTCGCTGGTAGTGAAATTTAGCGCAACACAGTTGAAGGTGAGGTGGGTGTGGCACGCAACCCTTGTGCGCCGAATGTCTGGATTTACTAGCACACAAATAACCTCTGAGGAACCACAAAGCCACACAACAGCACCGTATAGTCTTTCGAACCAGACCTTTAGTGTAAATGTGCACAAAGCCTGGGTGAGTATGTGTTTTCTCAAACTAAATTCATTTTATCGACAAATCCTGATAAGCTTTAGTACATATGTTACCAACATTGCTATGATGTTTTTCTTAAAATTAATCAACTATTTGTTACAAAGAATATAAATGGTACCTCCTCCTCGTCAGGTTAGTTGGGTAGAATGCCTCCATCTTGCTCTGTCCTTGCACCATTCTTCTCCTCTCTCTCTCACATTCGTAGCTATTAAACCATCTTATAGCTAAGTCATAGTGAAATAAAGCTAGCTAAACTCGCTATAGTTGGCTCATGGTAGGTTTGGCATTTTTGGACAACTTAAAAGATACTAAAACACTTCTGTACTCTTTCACCTCAAGAACATATTTTGTTTATTTGAAAAGTGAAGAACATTTACATAATATAGCATGAAATATAATACATATTAGTGAAAGTAAATGTATATAGGATTGTTTTAAGTCTATTTTTAACTATCATAAAATATTGAAGTTACTGTGGATGGACTATACTTTTCAGAGAAAAACATAGAATACTTTATTTAAACAATTTCATTATAGAATTAGTGCATGGATCTATATTAAAAACATGTGCTATTTGCTTTAACAAATAAAATAACAAGGTTTTCAGAATATTATCAATAAAAACCAACTTGTAAAGTTAAGGGATGTAACCTGAAATAATTGTTTAAAAATAATAGACTCATGTATAGATTATATAAAATGCTTGGAAGATATTCACAAAAAAACAAACCAATAAGTTTAAATTAATTTGACGAGTTTCATTTACACCACCTTTATTTTGTTTTGAATGTTACACTAGTGAAATTAAATATACCATGAACTTTAATACTAAGTTTTGACAAGGAATAAAATTAAGTAGTATTTACAGAACAAGAATAATTTAAAACTATTTAAATTGAACTATAGAAAATACTTAATAGTGCTCATAGATGGCTCCACATTACCGACTCACATACATATTTAACTAGGTTTGCATGGTAAATGTGCAACACAATCGTCTACAAGCAGTATGAAGTAGTTTCACATTTCAAGGTTGCAGGAGTACTTGTAGATGAATCAAACACTTCACTTGCCAGGCTCGCAGCCTGTTGTCATTAATACTTTAGGTTAACTACAACTCGTCCCTAAGTAATAACGTGTAACGATTTTTAGAAGGTCCTAGTTTTTTGAAAGTTGATTCTGGTGGCGTCGTGCCCTTCTTACCGGACGCTCCGTCGATCTGAAGGGTGTCCGTGACCGTTTCTGGGCCATAGTGGAATTCCCGATGGAGTTTACCGGAATACAGATCCTGGAGGAAACTTTTCAGTTTCCCCGGTTTATCCATGTCTTTAATATCGGGCAACAAGTACATGTGCCGGAAACTGTCGATGGCGATCAGAGGTAGGTCACTTTGAGATTTACCAAGATGATGCAAGGGATGCGCAAATTTTGCTCCGTCTGCTGTCAAAAAGTTGATGCTTTCTAGAAACAGAAAGAATAGAGTGAAACATATTTTATATCATATATATGTTGACTTCCTACTATAGTATTTATTTTACCACCTGCAAGTATTACACAAGGCCATTTTTGGTCATTTTGGACCCCTTCCCTCCCTTAGTAAGAACAAATAAGCAAACACCCTATCCCCCCCCCCTCCCCCCCCTTTTACTTGTACATTATATTTGCCGACCTTTTTGGTAATCTGTTTAAAGGAATAACCATTATTTTAATTCAATTTATAAATGGCTGGTAATTGAATGTAGAGGTGAAAATTAATGGTGCAAAATAATTAACAATAAACCCTGTTGTAAACTGAATTTTAATCCAATGTACTAAACAGGTAAAATCAAAAAGCCATAAAATTAGTTTTTTTAAAAATCTACACTTATTTGAAATTATAAAAAAAGTATTAGTTGATACATGAACTGTTATAAAAAACTATAAACCCCTTTTAATCTAACGACCAAGATCGTTGAATCAGTGTCTCGACATTATGTGTCCATTTGGGGTGGCTAGGTCACTACTCTATTCCTGACCGGCTCTCTTTGTCTTACATTTAATCCTTTTGCACTCGGCACATTCTCACTGGACTGAGACAAAACACTCAGGCTAATTTTCACATCTACCTCCAAACATTTTAAATTTTATCATAAAAAATATTTTTAGCTTATATACACAAACAAAATCACACTTGTACTATAAACATTGAAGATTTATAAAATAAATATTTCATAAATTATTAGACTACAGTTATTTTGTAGAAAAATTTGAAATATTAAATTATAATTTCTAATCCAGAGCACTAAGCAATATTCTTGATTGAACCCCACTAAGGTGCTTACATAATACTTTAACACCTCTTAATGTGTTAGGGGTGAACAACATTGAATTTAGAGGATGTGAACCCAAATTTGTGTGGAGGGAGAATGGAAAACCATCTTCAGTACACCTTAAAGGGAAATGAACCTTGATCTCCCCATCACCGGCAGACTAATATGTTGCAAAAGCGACACCTTAGACCATTTAACCAATGACAAGGGTGTGGAATATTTCAGTTTAAGAGATGGATCTTATTAAAATTTAATTTTATATATAAAAATTGTGATAGGCACAAAAATAGTATTACATTAGGTATCTTCTTAATAAAATATATTCTTTGAAAATCAGACTAAATATTTTTGTTGAAATTCAAGTGAAAAATATGAATATATTTGTGAAGTCTTGTTTGAGAATGTGTATGTCAGTTAAAAGATCATCTTACAGACAAAGCGATTTGTCAATATTACTATGAAAGCACCATTCTAGGGCTGTTGCAGAACCATTTCCTAAGTAAGCACAAGAAAACATTCGGAAATAATCTTGTACACTTGTTGAGATAAAATAAGAATAAGGGTACAAGGCAAATCCTTACTAGTACTAAAACCGAACCAATGGCTTTCACAAGCCTAGGTTTTTAGGTTCCAAGTTTGGAGTTACAGAAACCAACAAAACTACACACGAGGTTACCCTAGGTACTTAGGGCTAACTCAAATTTTGTTTCGGGGTTTCCTGAATATGTGGTCATGTGGTTTAAGGCATCAGGCTTGAAATGGATTCAAAGTCTAAAAACATATGTTCAAGTCTGTGTTTTAAGAAATAATAAGCACAAGGTTTCCCTTGGTAAATATACAAAGTTTCAGTGGGTTTCTTAACTAGATAAGCTCCATATACTGTAGGAGTGGTGATAATCGACAGCCAGCAGAAGATTTTTATTCCAAACATTGATTGAAAGTCACTAATGTTAACATATAGCTCAATAAGGAAAACCTCTTTTTGCTTTATGAGGTTTTCCTTGTAGAGTTATATCATTATATATTCGCATCCATGTCCTTTTCCTGTGTTTGTCCTTTTTGTTATACCTTTTACATGTTCCTATCATTCTTTACCATTTTCCTTTTTCTCCCCTTTTGTGTTTTTTTGGTTCTCTTTTTTTAGGAAGTTGCGTTGCGCGTTTCACACTCCTCCCTGATGAGTTCCGATAGAATGAAACCTGGGTCGGGGGATTGGGCGGAGACTATCAATTTTCTTTAAGAGACATCCATTACCTCTTTGTCCATTGGCAGCAGTGTAAAGTGTGAACTGTGTTCTTCTTTTCATTGTAAAGGCCATATTGTGTTCGTCCCCCCTTTTCTAGGTTTCTATCTACCTTTCCTTTACCTTCTTCCAAATATAATGTTAACATATGTGGACATAATTATTTTATTGGTAATACTACTATCATTCAGCGGTGTTAATATACACTTATAATAATACTTACCTGAGGATTACTGTGCAACAGGCTTTTTCATAACTTATCGAAAAAATGAGAAAAGTTAATAAAACTACTACGGTATGTTTTTTGTTTCGTGGCTGTGGCAACAAGAGATATTATAGTGAATAGAATAATGCATTGAACATTACTATATTCACGCTTGTATCTTCTTTTAACTGGCTACCAACATAAATAGATTCATAGGATCGTATTTCATCTGATCTGATTTGCCAACTTAATTTGTGAAAAGAAGGCCGCCTTTTAGAAGATCTCGTTTGTGAAGCATTTTTAGTGAGCTACAAATTATAAACATTCAAATGGTTATTTACATACGTTCACATTTTAATGATGTAAAAATGCTTAAAAAAAGAAATCATTAATGACATCAATTTTACAATGTGTAAAGATTTAAAAAATAAATAGAAAATACACTCGAGATTTACACCTTTCAGTTTATTTAATTACACGAGCCTTGGTCATGTTTAAGCTTTTTCTATGCTTCTTTGTTTGAATTACCTTAATATTGGTCAAACTGTCTAGGACATGAGGTTTCCCTTCGTACATAGCTACATAGTTTCAGATTTCTGGATTTCTCAGCTACCTACAGTGGTGGTCAGATTGTCTGAGGAGTAATCTCACAGTATTTAAAAGTTTGAGTTGTACACCCTAAGTAGACAAGCCTATATCAAGTTTCAGCTTTGTATATTTCTTGGTTTACGAGTTTGCAGTAGCCAGTAATGGCGGTGTTATATTCTGAATAAAGATGTCAAACTCAAATCTTTGATACCTAAATATTCTCGATTCTTACTGTTATCAAAAGAATCGATCTTAATATTACAATTCTCAATACTTCAGATTCCTAGCTCTTAATGAAAGTACGGAGAGCTAAGCAAAATGGAGAAATTCAGAATTAGTAGTAATCTATTATTTCTATTCTAGTTTATTTGCTGTTAATTACTATATATTTTGGTTAAATTAACAACCCTATTAGGTGAAAATATGTGTTGTTTTAACTTTTTTTGCTATGCTAAGAAGTTGAATAAATATATTTATATTTGAGAATGGAAAAATAATGAAATAGGAAATGTTCAAAAATAAAAATATCAAGGTTGAACTTAAGAATCAGAATTGAGAAAAACAGGTATTGCGACATCTCTAATTCTGAATCAATTAACTTTTCGTGGGCAAAGTCATGTTTGTCTGAATACATAATTATCAAACAACCAACCAAACCAAATTAATATAATTTCTCTTTAGACTTAAGAATGAAACTTCTTCTGTAATGTCTCCATGTATTTGATGTTGATCCAAGTTAGGTAGAAAATTTAACATTGATCACATGGTTTAAGACATCAGTCTTGCAACAGATAGAATTATTTAAAAAATATGCATGAAGTGCACATCTATAGGTCCCCCTAAATACGTACACCAGGTCTCATTTCTTGGTTTTGGATTTATTACATCTAAAGAGACCCACAAATACATATTCATTTTATTTGTTAGTTTAACGAGGTGAACAAAACGAAAACTTACGTTTCTCACTGAGAAGTTCCGACATGACCACATCGTTGTACCTCTTGACAATCTCATTGTCCTCAGGCTTGTGGAATAAGATGAGGAACGGCAAACCTTCCTCGGTGAGTTCCTCGGCGTTCTCAAAGGTGATCTCTCTGACCAGGGGTACACACTTCTCTGACGCCCACACATTCAACTCGTCGTACACGCTCAAGTTGCCGAGAAAGGTCTCATCTTGCTCGTTGGACCGAGCCCTGTCAGGACGGAATACAACAATGGGCTGGTTTGGGGGGTGCATTCTGGCGCTCGTTTCTCTGTTAAAAAACAACAGTTTTGTTTATATAATGTCCTAGTACTTTATTATTTATCAATAAACACACTTGTATACTCATAAAATAATAAAGCATTCAATTATTTCACAAAACAAATAAACCACTTTTAGGCACAGATGTGAGATTTATTAATTTTTATGTAGCTTAGATTTAGAAGTTTCAAACTTGAATCCACTGACATTATTACTTTAAAGTAAGATTCTTACGTTGGCTTCTATTTATTTATTATTATGTTTAAAAGTTCAATGGATAAGAAACAACTATATTAAAGGTCTGAAATAAAATATTCCACCAAAGCAGAGAGAAGAAATAAAGATCACAGTATCTACCCGAATATAGAACCCCCAGTTTTCCAGTGGTTCTGATTGTATTTTTTAAAAGTGGTATTTATTTTATCATGAATGAAGAAAATAATAACCACGGTAGACTTATTTTGTAATGCTAACAAATTGTTTTTTATTTACAAAACAAAACACCTACCTATTAAAATCCGATTATGGTTCCCAAATTGATAAGGATTTTTTTTTTTGTCATATGCTTTTGCATAAGAAGATTAACTTTGAAAAAAATTCATAAAAACAATAAGAAATTAATTTTTACTATAACAAATGATAATAGTTAGTTAAAATCTGACCTGCCTCGGTGGCATAGTTAGCTAATGCGCTAGTCGTGTTGAGCTAGACTGCCGGGGATGGGGAGATCAAGGTTCGAATCTCATTCGTGTGAACCACTGTTAGTTTTTCCTAAACGTTTTTACACTCTCCCTCCACACAAATGTGGGCTCACTTCTAAATTTAACCCTTCCAATTCCTAATCCATTAGCGTAAATAGTACTTAAGAGTGTAATCCGAATGGGTATTAAGATGCAGTGCTAAATAAATACATTAATAATAATAATAATAATAATAATTATTATTAGCATCACTTCTTACTACCCGTTCGGGTTACAAGCACTTACGCTGTGTAATGGTAGGGTGATTGTGATATGAAATGGAGGACCTACAGTTTAACGTGGAATCCAAAGCACGGTGGAGGCCTGGTACTCCTCACATTCTAAATAAATAAAAATAAGTGACAATTCAGTCTCATATATACCCTACTTCCCCTAAAAATGAACATTGGACTCTACCATTATCATGCTAGATTCTAAAATGTGACACTTTCACAATAATATTCAGAAAATAAATAATATAAAGTAAAGTATATAGGAAGAACTCAAATAATAAATATACAACAAACTGTTGCTTTATCATACAAGTCTGTCGCCATGACAGCCAAGCGTAAAAAATTAGTGATAGTTAAACAGGCAACTTTATTCTTATTTTGAAACTGATGATCTAAGTAAATCTAATCAAGGATAAGAATTTTCTTAATATTATCCAAAAGTTATATATTTGGTGGAGTTTCAAGTTCAGCATAGCTAAAATTGTCTAGTAAGCCCTATGTATTATCGATTATTTGTTTGAAATAGTCTAGTAAGCTCTATGTATTATTGATTGTTTGTTTAAAATAGTCTAGTAAGCTCTATGTATTATTGATTGTGTGTTTAAAGTAGTCTATGTATTATTGATTGTGTGTTTAAAGTAGTCTATGTATTATTGATTGTTTGTTTAAAATAGTCTAGTAAGCTCTATGTATTATTGATTGTTTGTTTGTTTAAAATAGTCTAGTAAGCTCTATGTATTATTGATTGTTTGTTTAAAATAGTCTATGTATTATTGATTGTTTGTTTAAAATAGTCTAGTAAGCTATAAGTATTATTGATTGTTTGTTTGTTTAAAATAGTCTAGTAAGCTCTATGTATTATTGATTGTTTGTTTATTTAAAATTGTCTAGTAAGCTCCATGTATTATCGATTATTTATTTAAAATTGTCTAGTAAGCTCCATGTATTATTGATTGTTTGTTTAAAATTGTCTAGTAAGCTCCATGTATTATTGATTGTTTGTTTAAAATTGTCTAGTAAGCTCAATGTATTATTGATTGTTTGTTTAAAATTGTCTAGTAAGCTCAATGTATTATCGATTATTTATTTAAAATTGTCTAGTAAGCTCCATGTATTATTGATTGTTTGTTTAAAATAGTCTAGTAAGCTCTATGTATTATTGATTGTTTGTTTAAAATTGTCAAGTAAGCTCTATGTATTTATTGATTGTTTGTTTAAAATTGTCTAGTAAGCTCTATGTATTATTGATTGTTTGTTTAAAATTGTCTAGTAAGCTCCATGTATTATCGATTATTTATTTAAAATAGATTCGAGTTTTCTCATCACGTCTTACATGACAAGTGCCAAGTTTTAAGAATCAAATATGTAAACACTTGATAGTTTATTATTTATTTTAAAAACTATTTTGATTGTTGTGAGTAGCTGAATTTTTAATACTGTAGGGAGGTAACTGGAAAAGTAATCAAAAACAGCAAACCAAAATAAAATTCAATTCGACTGTGCCCATCACTATTCTAACCCCATTTGAGGAGTTAACCGTGTTGAATACTAAAGAATGATACCGATATTTTTAGCACATAGTGTCGATTATTGCGATACCAGTCAATACTATAGACATTGAGGAGTCCAATATCGCTATCAAGCCACAACCAGGTAGCTATTTTTAATGATAGCCTAGAATCCGTGAAAATAACCAAATATCCTGTGATCTGTAAATAAAGGCAACCCTTCCCTATTGTACTAGTATTAAATAAAGATGTAAAATGTTACCTTTTGATGTAACCCAATCCTCTGTCTGCGATTTTAAGACAATCACTAGATTTTGAAGCTACAAATTTGGGGGAAAAACTCATCTTGCATTGTGTCAAAAAATACAAGACTTGAACTAACAATAATAAAAATATACTTTATTTGAACACTCAAAAACTATGTACGTTCCCAAATGAAATATTTTTTTGAAAATAAAATTTTAAGAATGAGTTATTTTAGATAGAATAGTGAATAATTGTCAGTACTTTTTATAATCCATCTTAGACACTATTCTTAAGAGCTTAGTTACGAGAGTCTGGTTCGATTCCTCAGTAGAGGTTTTAAGAAAACAAGTGTGGTACGAGTTAGTAGTTCTATAACTGAATCACAAGGTGTAAAGTGATCGTATAAAAACTATAGTTAATGGCCGCGTCAGTGGCCACATGGTCTAAGGAACTACTCTTGCAGTAGACTAGACTGCAGATGACAAGATTGAAGTTCGAAAATGGTTTTCTACCTTCCCTTCATGCAAATATGGGTGCAATTCCTATAACATGGTGTCTACTAAACTTGACCAATGAAATCCCCGACCTTTTCCCTGATTTACCCTGACCATTTCCTAAAATTCCCGACTAAAAAAGTATGTCACATCCTTCTAACTCGCCGCCCCCCTCCCTCCACCCTCGTTTTTCTATTAATCTTTTTTTAATAATAATAATAAGTTTTAAAATTTGAACTAAAATTGTTTACTAGGAATTAAAATTATATTACACAGCTACAAACAAAAAAATTACATTATAATTTACTGATTATTGTATTTCATATCTTGAGTAAAATATCATTTTCCCGGATTTTTGTTGTGATTTACCAAATTCCCGGCTTATTCCCGTTTTTTCCCGATCACTTTAAATTCCCGGCTAATTCCCGTTTTCCCTGATTTTCCCGGATGGTAGACACCCTGTATAAATATACCCTTCCTCATCCCTAAAACTACTGTGTAATTATTAAGTTACATAGGCGTATAGCCCGAATGGGTAGTAAGACGCGGTGCTAAAAGAAAATAAATCAAAGATAACTATATTAAAGTACCATGGATTAAATAACGAAGCAATTATATTTGGTGATTACAGTTACAGCCACATCTAAATATCATATTCTTTAAATTGAAAAGTAACATCTGGACACGGGAATCGAATCCGGGACAATTGCTTTAGTGAGCCAATGCTCTAACCACAATGAGTGAAAAATTACCCCGGGCGCGGGATAACTTCTGGATAGCTCAGTGATAGAGCATTGGTTTACTAAGCCAAAGGTCCTAGGTTAGATTCTCATGTCCAGCTGTCCTCTTTTAATATGAGATATATTGGACCTAATAAGAGCCTTACCCAAATCCGACATAAAACTGACAGTCCTCTTTGAGGTTTGTAGCCACTCTTCTGAAGTTGTTATATTCAGGAATCTCCTTTCGGTCAAAGTAGCCAATCACAGTTCGCTTTTTCTCCTGCGGCAAAAAGAACACAAACTTAACAGAAGTGTGGCAAAATTTATAAAATACCATATTGTCTTTTCAAAAAGATCTCCAAGAGCTATTTATTTGTATTAGTACATTAATAGTGAAAATACATCAATCAGGTAACCGCATGGCCACACCTTTTTATCACGTCAACCCTCAACCTGAGGTCACAAGTCGAATGGTTATTGAACAGCCTGACAACATTAGAGATATTTGGAAAACAGTCCAAGAAAGTAATCAGTGATCATTGCAAACAGTTGAAGTGAAATATTTAACAGGAGACTGTTTAGTGTGAGAGTGACTCCCAATCAGATGAAAACAATATCAAAAAAGTTAACTTTATACTATATACTCATTTTTATTCATATTAACAAGCATATTAAACAGACATAGAGGCCACGACGGTAACCAGAATGAAGAAGCCGCCGTGTGCTAGATCTGCACCGGTAGGCAAACCAACTAGTGGCAGCGTAGTCCAACGCGCTACTCTTACAGTAGACTAGATTGCCGATGACGAGGAGAACGAGGTCTGAATCTTGGTCGGGTGTACTGAGGTTGGGTTTTCCAAAATGGTTTCTCACTCTGCCTCCATGAAAATGCGGGTTACATTTCTTCTAGATATAGCAATACAAATCTATATAACCATTAGCGTGTAACCTGAACGAGCAGTAAGAGTGGTAAAACAGAAGTGAACAACGAGGTCAGGTGAAACGAGGCCTAGTGTTTGTACAGAGCATAGTTGAGCAAGCCCTCCCTGTGATTGAAACACGCGTGTAGATGACCAGCAGTGAAGCCAACATAACAGTACAGCTTGAGAAGTGATAAACTTTATTTTATAAATTCCTATGAAAAGAATTGTTAAAAACAAAACCAGTATGATAAACAAAAGATAAATTATCTTAATTTATATGCTCTAAGTGTCACTTAAAGATTGTTTCCTTCTTTTTATCACATTCTTAAGACTACCTACCACCTGTTCAGGTTATACACATGTATGATAAATACTTTAATGGGGCAGTGATGAGGAAGGAAGCATTTCCCTGTCGTGCCAGTCTACCACGAGAGTAACGTGCAAGGTGTAGGTAGTATCGCCACTCACTCTGTGCTATCTCTTGAGTGTCCTTGTCAGTATCTATCAGTGAACGTGTTCTGAGGCGAGTATCAACCATCCTAGCACGTGTGTCATGTTCACAAATAGACATGACTTACTTGCTCATTGAAATAACTCAATTTTAAATGGTTTTTATTTTTGTTGTGAACCAACATAAAAAAATAATTTATTGACAGTTGTACACATTCTTTAAAATGACTATTTATGTATACTTTTTATATAAAAAGTTTCAGGAAAGTAAGCCACTGTTGGTTTCCCTGAGTGGGAGAAATCACTTTCCTTTACAAACATTTTAGATTAATCATGGTGTCTACTAAACTTGACCAATGAAATCCCAGACCTTTTCCCTGATCATTTCCTAAAATTCCCCGACTAAAAAAGTATGTCACATCCTTCTACCCTCGTTTTTCTATTAATCTTTTTTAAATAATAATAAGTTTTAAAATTTGAATTAAAATTGTTTACTAGGAGTTAAAAATATATTACAGCTACAAACAAAAAAATGACATAATTTACTGATTATTGTATTTCATATTTTGAGTAAAATATCCTTATCCCGGATTTTTATTGTGATTTACCAAATTCCCGGCTAATTCTCGTTTTCCCTGATGTTCCCGGATGGTAGACACCCTGTTAATGTACATTATTCTTAGCTTTCAGCCATGTAAGATGGATAATGTAATATTATAATATGTCTCTAATAATTCATAAAGAAGTGGTCTAACGCATCATTAATGTGTTAGATTGAATTATCGCCGGCAAGGGAATCGGAGTTTGAGCCCCTATCGGGTGAACTGAGGGTATTTTTTCTTAAATGGTTTTCCCCTCAGCCTCCATGAAAATGTGGGTTCATTTTATCCAAAATTCTGCCAACCCTATTCCTATTTTATTAGCTTAATTAACGCATGTATGTATCTTTTAATTGATAAAATGCATAATTAATGTTCAATTATTTCCATTCTTAGCTGTTTGACCCGTAACACGCTTCAACATCGGCATATCATTTAAAATAGACACATCGTGAAATCTATCAAGATAATATTTATCATCCAGTGTAGTGTACATTTAAATTATTATTCCTATGAAAAACTCCAAAGTAATTAAATTAACCATTAAACTAACATTTTAAAATCAACTTTAGGATATAATTATTAAATAAGCATAATATTTTTTTTAGTAAAAAACAAAACAAAAAGTAGTAAGAATTTTATTTGGCTTTGAGAATATTCATATACATATTTAATTCAGATTCGCTTCAAATTGTAAAAGTGGACTGGGCACCCTAGTCTCACTAATAGTGTTTTTTGTCGTCGTGTCTCACTACTTGTTCGGATAGTATAGGTTGAATTTAGAGGAGGTGCGCTTCACTACACCCAACCTCACTGCGCACCTTGAGCTCCTCATCGACACTCCAGTCTATTGCGTATCAAACTCAACAGTCCCAGACCTCATCATTCACCATCATGTCATGCAACTATGTTCTATAAACGTTGAGCAAATATAACATTTTGACTGTGATATTTAGGGGTATGTAGAGTCTATTTTTTCAATTTGAAGCAAACTCATATCGAATATATAAAATATTGTCAAAGCCGAATCAAATTTCAAATGTTTTTGGTTAGTTGTTTTATTCTTCGGGGAAAAAATAATTATGTGTTTTTTTTATTTAAATTTTAGCACTAAAATCACTTAGAATTATTTTTATTGCACAAATGTTTGTAAAATTGCATTCTAAACTGATAGATAGAGTTGCTATCACAACATACAATTCTGTTACTTCAGATTATTTCATACGAGCAGTAATTTGTAATGTATATAACCCCTAGGGAAGAGATGAGAGGAACAGACAGCAACAAGTGTGCAAGTGAGAGAAGGAGAGTGGAAGAGAGTGCAGGAGGAATAATGGCATTTTACTAAATGGACCCGGTCATAGGCTGGAAATAGTTGATGATTATGATGATGATAACACCTAAAAAAGGGCAACAATTGTATTTTTTTATTGGTGAAGCTCTGTAAATGTTGAAACTAGATTTGTTTTCGAAGTAAGGTTGAAGTTTTTCATAAACCCCCTTGTGATATTTGGAAAATTCAGACCTGCAGGGTTGGTGTACAAAATACTTACTCTTTCTTTGACAGGAATCAATCCCCAAAAATGTGTGAATTTGTGCAATGCTTGTCGACACATGCGTATGAGAACAATTGTTTTGTCACATGAAATGAATCCAAACACCCGAAAGAGTTCGGTTTACGGACACACATTTGTCAACAATATAAATATAAGTGTCTTTTTAGCACCGTATCTTACTGCCCATTCAGGATAGATGCTTGTGTAGTAATTACACCAGTGATTTTAGGGCAGAGGAAATAGAGGGAGAGTGGAAAACCATCTTGGAGAAACCACCCTCAGTTCACCTGACCGAGATTCAAGCCTTGACCTCCTTGTCATCGGCAGTCTAGTCTACTGCGAGGGTAGCGCCTTAGACCATACAACCACCGAAGCAAGTTGCATAAGAGTTCAAGTATGACATTAACAATATTTTTTCAAATAAAAAGATCCCAATAGTTTGGTAAATATATGCGGCTAGTCTCATTGTTTTATATAGTAGGCCTACATCTTTATTTTTGTAATACTAAGATAACAAGTTGAAACTTTTTTTTAAATATGGCCCCTCAATATCGTTAATAATTGATGTGCCCCTTACATTCAAACAAGTTTGACATGCATGTCAGACTATCAAAACAGCTAAATGTGTAACATTTCCATACCAATTTGTAGTTTTATTTATAGCATTTATAGAGCTACAAGAGACATTCCCTATTATAGATGGGGATAGCATGATTAAGTGTTTAAAAAAATATATGATAGGATCATTAAGTGAAGCCGATACAAGAAAAGAAGATTATACCCAGTAAATGTTACCTAACCTTAGCTCATCAAAATTGGTTGAAACTTCATCCTCAGCAGGAAGGATGAAAAGAAATTAATGGAATAATCTTTCAAGCCTTGCGTTCCAATGAATAGGAGTTAAAAATATATTTGTCAAACTGTGTACATCCTCATAGCAGCGTACATGTCATGCTCCTTTCGACTGTGCCACTAGTTAGAAACCATGTACAATTAGACTGCACACCTATAAATAAGCCATGCACCCCTCTTATGTACCCCCAGGAACACACCTTGCATCCCTCAATTGGACCAATAGGAACACACCGTGCATCCTCAATTGGACCAATATATCCTGTAATTTATAGAAACCCCACCCTTCTATCTTCATTTCATGTTTATTGAAACCAGTTATTTAGAACTTGAACTTTATAATACTGCTATGGAGAAGAGAAGTGCCCTTCAAGTGTTGACAAGGGTGTACTTTGTATTTATTGTCACATGTAGCAGAAACATGGACAGTGAATGTAAGAGAGACCAGGAAAGTGGAGGCCATGGGAGTTTAGTTTGTGAGGAGCATGTCAGCTGTCACCAGGAGAAACAAGATTAGAAATGAAGTTTGTAAGGAGCGTGTTAGCTGTCACAAGGAGAAACAAGATTAGGAATGAAGTTATCAGGGAAAGAGTGGGTGGAAAGGGATTAAAAAAGTGCCAAATGGTTATATTGGAATATACATTGAAAGGAGAATAGAAGGGCAAGGGCTACTTACCAGAAAGGACCCAAAGTTCACAAAACATGTTCGGCGGGCAGGAGATAGAGTGGGATGGCAGAGAAGTTTTGATGTGGTTCATGTACTTGTACAACATTCTTGATGAGATTGTTTTGTTCTCATGGTCTCAACCTTGGATAAACTTTTCCCCTTACCTTTCCTAACAAGCAGGCCTATTCACACCAGTCAGTAACTTCTATATAAACTATAATAACATATCATATAATTTAATTATTAAATTTAATAGAGATAACATTATATCCATATACCAAGAATAAGGACGTAAATTTGAACAGGCAACTGCAGAATCCAAGTCTATAACTTTTTTGAATCGAGAAACTGGCAACATCAGTATCTAAGTGACCATGATAGCCAAGCTGCCTTAGTTCAGTCTGTGTTTTACTCTGTTCTGCTGAAGCAGGGACTGATGTACCTCGAAAATTATATAATTATGTGTTTTAATTGTGAACTTTGAGGTCTACAGTTTTCTGGTGTGTAGGTCTTGCCCTTCTATCCTCCTTTCAATGTTTATTATATAGTGAGTATGATATTTCTATTAACAGAACAAAAAACCAACTACTTACATCAAGATCAGAGAGCTCTTTCAAATCTTTGAACTCTTTTATAGGGTCTTCAAGCTGTTTCTTAACATACGAGAGGAACGCTTCAGCTGACCTTTGACCTCTGTACTCCCTTTTGGTGGGCTGGCCATTTCGTATCACTTTAAGTGTGGGATACTTGGTGATATGGAAACGAGTGGCAACAGCACCTGCCAACAGTATAGGATACACATGTAGGACACAAACGACTCAGAGTTCGGAATAGAACAATCGGCTTATAGTACGTTGAAAATAGTAATAAAGACATTAAGTAATAAGGGAGAAAGCGGGTGAACAGATTGTTGGCTAGGTCAGTGAGAAGAAGTTGGACAGAATCTTAGGTCTCTAATGGTTGGACAAGTGATGTAGGCCAAGGTGGATAGACTAATTGAAGAAATGATTTAGTCCTCAGTGGTTAGACAGGAGATTTAAGACAAGGTAGACATACTTACTAAAGGAATGGTTGAGTTCTCATTGGTTAAGACCGGAGATTTTAGGACGCAATAAACAGACTTGCAGGAGGTGTGGTTAAGCCCTTAGACATACAAGGTTATCACAAATAATTTATCAGGTTTTAAAAAACTGTATTTCACAAAGTATTACACAATAAGAAATGGAAAATATGCCAAGTTTTAGCTGTACCACTACAGATATCCGATGTGTCCTCCTTGCAGTGGTAATGCAGTCCTGGAGCTCATTCAATGTTGCTGGCGATGGAGGCCCGTTAACAGTGTCTTAACAATGTCCCTAAAGGATATTACAAACCATGAGGTGAGGAAAGCTGGGAGTCCGCCCGGACAGCAGTGAGTCATCAGCACAGCCCCCAATCCAGCCGTGTGGGAGTTCCTTGTTCAGGTAGCGACGCATTCAAGTGTGTTAATCAAGTGGAGACCTATCATCGTCTTGCAGTTGCGGAAACAACCACAGCCGCAAACAGTCGAGGTATGACATACTCGTCACAGTGTTTTCAGAAAAAAAGGGGCCCATTTACCTTTGTTTTTTAAATTGCACAGAATACATTGAGTTTTGGGGAATCCTGTTCTCTTTCCACGATTGTACAAGGATTTTCCGTACCCCATACATGGAAATTGTGAGGATTTAGCTTCCCATTTAAATCAAATGTCGCCTCATCACTAAAAACCAGATGGGCAGCAAAATTGTTGTCTCCAAAGCTTCTTGAATGAGATTACAAAATTCGTTATCATTTAACATGTTCACCCAGCCGTAATTGTCGCAACAGCTGTGGACGGAACGGTTTCTGTCATAATCGATGTCACAAAATCTTCCAAACTGTTGGTTGTGGAAAACCAAGTTCACAACTTGCATGCTTTGTTGACTTTAGTGGGCAACTCTAACTCTCTCCACTGTTTTGTTAGACATGCGTGGTGGTACGGTGCTCTTAGCTTTACCCAAGCAATCTGTGTCCTTGAACTGTTGATACCATCGCATGTTACTCTGGGGCCTGGCGGTCTTTTGAATGCACGCTTCACAGTAACCACAAATAGACACTTCTCATATTATAAAACACAAAACTCTTTCTGCTGCGTGGATGCCATTTTGCAAAGTGAGCTCGTGCTGCCCCCTGGTTGGTCACAAGGAAGTCTGCGAGCATGGACGATGTGCTCTTTCGTTACGTGATTAGCAGAGATTAGTTTTGGAGCTACAGGATTTTGAAACCCGATGATTCATTTGTAATTACCGTGTATTAGAGGTTAGATGATAAACATAATGCATTACATTTTACAAACTTACAGGGTGTCCAACCAATCCATATTTTAAAATTACCTGACTTTTCCAGAGCTAATTTACAGTCCCTATATTAAAAACACTATTTTATTAAGATTGTAACTTGATGCAAGATCATATTGAAATGTTAACATATCGCTTTGCACAAAGAGAGTTTAAAAATAAAGAGGCAAAGTAGAAGGATGTAAAGTTGGATGACAGACAAAAATCCCATGTTGACTTTGGGAACTAAAATTAGTATGTTTAACTGTGTTAAAAGAGATTGTGGTGTGTCATAGAAAAATATAATTTTGACTAGTGTGACCACCAGACCCCGTGAAACCAACACATACCTTCCTTATCGCAGTCAACTTTCCCCAAGACAACGTGCCCTGCCTCTGGGAACTCGGCCGCCACGAGATCTGCTGCCTCGTCAAATATGGGGGCCAGCATGCTACTGAAGCGGCACCAGTCTGCGTAGAAGTTCATTACTACTAGTTCATTGGAGGCTGAAACATAACAAACATTACTTATTTTATTGATTACATATTTAGCAAAAACTTGTTATAAATTCTGATGAAAAACAAGATTTGTAAATAACTTATGGCGTTGACTTTTAATAGTTAGGGTATGTTAGTTTGAAAAGAGATATTGGTTTATTGGACTCAAAAAACAATAACGCCTTTAGATCTCATATTTTATATGATTTGATACATAATTCATAACTAGGCCTGTAATAAACAATGTATTGCCTTTCAAGTCATATTCACATGTTGTAAAATTATCCAAAACATGATCAAGGACTATGATATATTATTATAAACAATGTATTTAAGAGGGTGGTGGGGGTGTATAAGTTAATGAATAAACTGTGGTATTATGGTTTGTAAGACATAATATATTTGTTGAAAAACATAGCTTTTTTACTTTGACTTTTATTTAATTCTATTCATGTGCTCTGTAAAAATAGAAGGATGGACGGTGAAAGTGACAGACGGTGAATGCGTCTCAGAGAGCAGTTGGATGTGTGTGGACTGCACGGAGGAGGCAAGATGGCAGCATATAAAGGTCTGTTAGTGCCAACCATGTTCTATGGATGTGAATCACGGGTTTGTGCGGTTAGAATGAGATGACCAAGAAACGTGTGTGGGAAAACTCGCATGGACAGAGTCAGTAATGGATGGTTACTGGAGGAGTGCGGTTTTAAAGGGAATCCAACAGGTCAATGTGAAAGAAGCAACTTAGGTTTATTTGGGCTTGTTGAGAGGATGAGTGTAAATCAAGTGACGATGCAAATATATGAAGGTAGAGTGTAGGAGTAGGCCATGTAATATGTGGAAAAGAGAAACATATGAGTTTCAAGGATAAAAGTGCATGCATGACTTGGTGTATGGCTGTTGTTGAAGTGAAGAGAGTAAGCAAGGATAGCGAAGTGTGGAGAGAGTTAGTGAGGGTGGATTAAATACAGAGTTGTTTTTCGAGCTATATGCACAGTTTAATGCCTACCCTGTATGGGAATGTCATGATTAGTTATGTATAGGAATGTGGAAAAAGTATCAACACCTTACTAATATAAATATTTTCCTTTCAATACTAGTATATTTTTACTTGATACTTTTACTGATATTAGTATTCACTCTGGTACCAGATCGGTACTGAAAGAAATGTTGTCTTCCCTCAAGCTGGGATTGTTTACTAGGGAGAACTATGGAGGAAGAACCAATGAGAGTGTTTCTCAATCTCCCTCATTTCCTGCGTGGCCTGATGCCAGACTGGGTGACAGGGTGACAGGGTGAGTGGCAACCAGTCTACTTACTACCCCTTCCTTTATCAATGAGCACGGTCATCACAAATTAAAACAAACAAGCTTTTGTACAGCTAAATTATTATAACTCACAGTATTCAAATAAATAAGATGCACAAGTTCAGCTTGAAGTTACTATATAAAAACAAACATTGATAATTAGAGTCATCGTTACTTTTCTTGCAATACTAGTATGATATCAATATTTTAATGAGTACAGTATCAATAGCACATCCCTAGGTACACCAAAACAATACGATGCTTAGCGAAATGGAAAATAATATCTGTCGTTTTTGTTACTTTTAGACAAGCTTTTGATTTAAAGCCAAACCATTAGGTAAGTAGGCTGAGGTACAATTATTATTTTAAGTTGAAAAAGACAGAATTATGGCTGTGCGAATGCCCTTCATGCAACTAAATTTCCCACCGCATCTCAGTACCTGTTTGGGTTATATGCATACATCGCCATGATCACTGGCAATACAGTCAAATAAGAGTGACCGCTGGTGCAGGTCCTTTATTGTTGGTTGAAATCCTGGTTAAGTGAAAGTCCATTGTTCCTAACATGGTAAAAAAATAAGGCGAGGTCACGGGCTAGTGGGCGTTCTGCCCAATGTACCGTTACACCCAAACTTGGCAGATTTTTATATTCATAATTTAAAATTAATCAATCCCTTTAATGTCAAAAAATGAGTATATTAATAAGATGATAAAAATTAAATTTGATAATTCAAAAAAATAAACAACAGGTATAAATATAGAGTGCAATAAAAGGGAGAAGAATGTTCTGGATAGATAAATTATGCAGAGTTAAGATGTTTGAGTAGTATACCAGGTAAACTAAAGTGTAATGTTACTTCTGAGATGCATCATCTCATTTAGTCATTAGCTTCACTTAACATTACTAATACTTCCACATTGACAATTGTGACCTTCGGATAATTGATTAATACATACCAAGAGCTAGTGTACTATGTGTGTGTATAATCTATGTAAAGTTGTTTATTTATTAGGTCTATTGGTATGTTTAACATAAATTGCATCACACACCCATCAACTCTATGGTACAGTCGGCTCAAAATTGTATATTTAAACGAACACTATCGCACGTGGATCATGTCTGATTAAACAATAATGGAGATAAAGAGTCAATAGAAGTTCTTAATACTGAACAATGTCGAAATATTAAATTATATATGGATAAAAACTGCATTAAACATGTGGGGTTTGACCATTTTAGAATGGCTTCACAGATATGCATTGTGCACAAAGCTTCATTCCACCATAACAGGGACGTACTGTATTTACTAACAAGAAACTTCTGGCACACCTTGTCTTTTCTTTCCCCCTTAACTCCCAAACCTTGCGCAAGCCGGGCATTGAGTTGGGCCTGCTATGAAGCACGCTCTTAAAATGATTTAATCAAAGATTGAACTGCCAATGACAAGAAGGTCGAGGTTCCTAAATACTTTCAGGTAGTTCCGTAGAAATCTCAACCTATGATTAAAGTTTCAAAATCAGTGGAATTAAAAATGTTAGATTTCGGACTGGTTCAGGGGCAGTAAAACCTTACTTGTGTAGCGGTGAGGGGAGGTCAACCCATCAAAAACTGGTTTTGAGAGACTTGTTTCCCCTAAAGCCTCTCTTGGCAAACGTTTGACAATTAAGATGCCTTTAAGCTATTGGAGTGGTCCTCCTCTGGATATTTTTAAATATACTCTTCTAGAATTTATTTGTCTTCCTTCAAAATATTTTTGAAATTTTTATGCTCCTAAAAATTTAAAACAGCCTTCACCTGATTTTTTACATTTTAATCAATGTCTTTAGAAGATATTTGGAGTTTATTTTTAACCTTATCAACCTCAATTATATTAAAATGGTATCAAGGGGGTCAAATTTACTCTAGGGGGAAATGACCCTCACCTGCCCCCCCCCATCCAAAATCCGCTCCTCCCACATATTCCTTCATTTAAGAAGTGCTCAATGTAAATTTTCAGACGTGTAAGGAGGAGGCACAATGTCACTTTCTAAATGTTAAACAAATTTTAGCACTATCCCTACCCTTAATTACCACAAAAATAAATTATATATAGCATCTAAAGTCATTTAACATTTGTAAATATATTTTGCTTGCAGCATTTGATAAGCAGATTAGTTTTCATTACATAACACTGCTTCTAAGCAAGAGGGGCTTTGGAAACTTTGTCACAGATTGATTATAAACTGTGACAAGACCAGCAGAATTAAGAGATATTTTATTAAAAGCTCAAATAAACTAAGTAAGGCTGTGGAAAATGTACAAGCTCTGACCCTGGCTTCAAAATAAAATTCTAAAAATTTAAAAATGATACCTGGACACGGGAATCGAACCCGGGACTTTTGGCTTAGTACGCCAATGCTCTAACCACTGAGCTATCCAGGAATCGTCCCGTGCCCAGGGTCATTCTTCACCCATATTTTAAGGCAGATTTGGTTTCCGCACATTCATCCAGCCTAAAATAAGAGTGAAGAATGACCCTGGGCACGGGACGATTCCTGGATAGCTCAGTGGTTAGAGCATTGGCGTACTAAGCCAAAGGTCCCGGGTTCAATTCCTGTGTCCAGGTGTCATTTTTCAATTTTCAGAATATGATATATTGATGGAGTAATCCTCACTAAAAACATAAATAATAGCTTTGGCTATTTGATTCTTCAAAATAAAAGCTTATATTATTATAGCAATTTATATACTTTTTTAAAATTATTTAAGACATAAGACTCATTATTGGGGTTCACAAATTTATTTAAATAAAATTCTCAATACCAAAGAAGTTTCCCACAAAGTAGTCTGTATTGGAGCAGAGATTGTCAGTTTGTTATTACTACTTAATATACGTTAGACAATTTATGAAGGAATCAGAGTCGGACAGTATAAAAATAGAGTCAGAAGCTTGACTTACAGACTACACAGCCCTGGTACTAGGTTCCTTAAGTTAGGTTTTAAAGTGAGGTGATATTGAGCCATTAAAAGGTTGCTGTGGGCTAGAAAGATATGAAAATGTTGTGAAACAGATTTATTATTTCTTCTATTATATAACTTATTGGATGTATATGCACGAACATAGCAATGGATGTATGCAAACAAACTAAATCCAAGAATTGTTTATCAAAAGGATGTGGGAGTCTCACACAGTGACCTTGAGAACTGAGATTAGTCTGTTCGACTGGCTGTGTCAAAATATATTCGCCTATGATGTGTGAACTAGCCAAGATTTTTATTTACAATAATTTTAAGTCAATATTGGTGTGTTTTTATGTAAATATGTACAAATTCCATAAATTTGATTAAATACCGACACTTTACCCTGCCTAAGCTAATTTTAGGACATTTACAGGTCAATGAACCTCTATAAACATTTGATTGTAATAATAATAAAAAAAGAAATATTATTATTATTAGCACCGCGTCTTACTACCCGTTCGGGTTGTACGCACTTACGCTAATGTGTAATGGTAGGGTGATTGTGAGATGAAATGGAGGACCTACAGTTTAACGTGGAATCAGAACCACGGTGGAGGCCTGGCATTCCCCACATTCACAAGATGTCTTGTCAGAGGTGAAGGAAGGGTTTGGTAATCAGATAAATCTGTGCCGGGACCGGGGATTGAACCCCGGCCGCCAGCATAGAAGTCTGACACCTTACCCCTAGACCGCCAGGTCACCAAAAAAAGAAATAAAACACATGACATTGCTATTAGCTCTCAATATAAACAATGGTGAAGTAATGTTTTAAATATTTTAGTCAAATATGATATAGCTTTAATCTTGTTTGTGAAAGGATACTAAATCTTTGAGTAGCAATCGTAATTCTATTTTTTTCCATGTGACTCGTGGCAATATCTCCAAAGAAACAATGCTCTAGTGGAAGGGGCTTCACTCAGCTTTGGAAACAAGAACCCTTGTCACTTTTAACTGTTGGGTAGTATGAATGAGTGAGTAGATACTCTGGATCAATGCACTTGCTCCTAACAGGATCTGTTACTTCCTCCTTGTCTCTCAAGTACAACATCCTGTGAAGGTAAATATGCTGATGTCACACCAATAACCAAACACCCGCTGGGTCATGGACTGCCGGCAAAGAATACCAAACTGTCTTTGGTTTCACCGTGGAAAGCAGTTTGGAAAAGGAAAGTCGTGTCCAATCATGTGTTTGTCAACAAAATAGTTATAAAAGAAACACCAGTTTCTTGAAAGAATGTTTAATCTTGGTAATATTTTACTATATCAAACACTAGGCTTATACAGGGTGTCCAGCCAAACTAGATTTTAAAATTCCCTGACTTTTCCAGGTTTTACAGATCCAATTTACTTTTTCCCAGACCATTATTTATCGATATTACGAAATATTTTTTTTAAGATCACAGATTAGATAGTATGTTTTTTTTCTAGATACATACACATTTTGAAGTTGTATCACTCAATAATAGGGTTAAATAATTTCTGCCTCCGGGGAAATGGACTATTTTAAGTTAAAAATAGATTTCAGTGAAATTTTATTGAGCCATTAAAATATTGCCTCAAGCAAGAAAGATATAAAATAGTTGTGGGACAGAGCCATTCTTAGTTCCTTCTACTTAAAATGCAGGCCTAGTCAAATTATGAGCATGTGAATAATCATGACTCAACTTTGACACGTGGCAGAAGGGTGGAAAGACATAAAACTCAGTTGTTGACATTGAGAAGTGACATAAGTCTGCTCAACATGGAAAATGGTGTGAAAGTGATTACAGCTAGGTATAAACTGGAAGAAAAGGGTTATTTTGACTATTGGGAATCAAAATATGAGGCCTTATATATACGAAATGTAAAATTTCCAGAAATTTAATAAAATTCCCCGACTTTTCCCTGTTTTCCAGGTTTTCAAGGTCGCTGGACACCCTGTTATAAACATCAACCCCACTTTATAAAATATCAGGGTGGCTACAAAACTTTTTTTTTGTAAAATTCCCTCAATTTTCCAATTTTTCCAGAAAACATTTAAAACAATTCCCCCCCTAATCTTTTTAATGTTTTACTTGAAAAATGGCAATTTTTCTGTTTATTAGATTGATTAGGGCCTACATATTCTAAAGGTTAGTAAACCTCAACTTTCTTCTAAGTTATTTTTCTAGTATTTAATGGTTTGGGTATATTGGTGTCCCTGTGCAAATATCTCATAACACAAACCAATAATTTCATATTAGCAGGATGCTATTTCTAGACTATGCATTTTGTTGGTACTGAGGGGAAAAAAAGTCTCAATTTTGTTTAATTTTTTTAGGTGCAGAGGCGGAGGGAGGGTATTTAAATCCCCCAAAATGTCCAGGTTTCCCCCATCTCTAGTCACCATGAATATATTTTATTTCACTTAAGTGCATTAAAAGTATTTATAATTCCCTAATAAAAATTGTTAATCTATTTCTTTTTAGCACCGTGTTCGGTTTATATACTTGTGTACTAATTACGCTAAATGGTTTTATATTTAGAGAAAGTGTACCCGCATTTATGTGGAGGGAGAATGGAAAGGAATTCAGACCCAAGTGAGAGTGTACCCTCAATCTCCGTGTTATCGGAAGTCTAATCTACTGTGAGGGTTGCACGTTAGACCCCGTGGCCTCCGAGGTGTTAAAATGGAGCTCTTATTCTGAAGCCGAGTGTTGCACTAACCGCTGTACATCTTCTACATAAAACCTATTTAGAACAAGATAATCATCAACTGAAGAAATGTCTCACAAAATATTTGTATATGTTTTCCTGTCAAGATCTTCCTAATCCTTGGCCATCGTGTGTCCACATCTTTGCTCTAATAATCAGAGCCCCCCCCACTGAGTTGATCCAAAAAATCAGGAGCAGTTATTTCTTAAGAGAGCAAACATTATATTTTATTTATACCTGTGTAAAAAATGGAAGTAGGAATAGTTACTCTAACAAGGATCAATTATTATTCCAAATATATGAGTAAAGGACCAATATCACTTAAGAGCAGCCAACAACCAGGGTTGCCACAACAAAACTTCCAGACACCTGTGATTGAAATAGAGGGAAATTAAATTTCATAAAAGTGACTAATGTGAAGTCATTTAATTTGGGTCTAAAATGGGAAGATTTGAGCTTGACGGTGAAATGCATGCAACCCAATGTTTCGGGAGGGGAAGAATTCAACATGTGTTTAAGTATGCACACTTTGAGTTTGCAGTGAAATGTGCCAAATTCACAAATAACAATAATATTGTTTCTTGTACATGACATCACTAACAGCTCACCGTGGTGAGCCCTAGTAGACAAACAGAACACCCCTACCCAAGCCAAACAAAGCCCCTTGGTAAGCCTGCAGAATGTTTTACTGTCAGAGAGCCCTAGAGCAGTTTCTGAGGACAGCACACACTAGGATGGCCTCGGAACAAGAGGACACCAGGATGGACTGGGCCCCGTTTCTTTGCAAAACTTGAACATTCCATACAAGTTTAGGTGGGTGACGTCTTGTATTCACTATCAAGCTACCCTTGAGTCATGCTAGGTTTGGTTATAAAACTGGGTCTATGTGTGGGGTGTAGCTGTGTGAACAGTAGCAAAAAGCAATTATTATTATTAATATTGCGTCTTACTACCCGTTCGGGTTTTACGCACTTACGCTAATGTGTAATGGTAGGGTGATAGTGAGATGAAATGGAGGACCTACAGTTTAACGTGGAATCCGAACCACGATGGAGGCCTGGCATTCCCCACATTCACAATATGTCTTGTCAGAGGTGAAGGAAGGGTTTGGTAATCGGATAAATCTGTGCCGTGACCGAGGATTGAAGCCCGGCCGCCAGCACGGAAGTCTGACACCTTACCCCTAGACCGCCAGGTCACCAAAAAGCAAATAAACAAAGATAAAAGATAATTTGTTTCCTTCAGCGCCACTGATTAGTCTCATTCCCTACAAATTACATTTTATATTATTTTAATATATTTCCTAGTCATTACTCACGAGAAGACATGAAGTGATGCAAGATACAACTGATAAGATATGTAAATGCTAGAATATGATAAAAAGAAGGATAAGCCTAAGTTATAAGTTTATCATGATTTTATCAACTGTGCATTTCAGAAGCGTTATTTTATTGTCTGCATAGCAGCCAACACTTGTTGGGGGAATGCTGATCCTCTACCACAGCTATCTGATACTTGTCTTGTCCTCAGTGACATTCTTCAGTCATAATTTAAAGCATCTTTTATGTAAAGGACATGGCGAGATCATCATCGGAGTGGCTTCAACTTGTCATTAGTACAATTCATACGTTACCTATCTATTTTTATTTTGTGCACTGCATCTTACCACATGTTCCTTTAAGTGTTGTGGATGTATAATTTTTTATACGATGAATTAAATATCCACGCTATTATATTTGTTAGTTACCATTATAGCCACATTTAATTATCATTTTTCAATTCTTTTCATTGTACTATTGGCTGGATAAATCCCTCCCAAGTCAAAGATGGCTGCATTATCTGAGAGCTTGTGCGTGATCTTAATCGATTACACATGTAGCCGACGATTTCCGCGACCGACTCTGCCTTAAAATATGACCCTGGGTACGGGACAACTGGATAGCTCAGTGGTTAAAGCATTTAGCCTACATACTAAGTCAAAGGTACAGGGTTTGATTCTAGTGTCTAGGTGTAAGTTTTCAATTTAAAGAATATTATATATACGTTATAGCCCATTCATGAATCTGAAAAATGTCTGCCCATTCTGTAAGCTAGCCTCTTCTGATCATCTCCTGAACCGGGCAACTCCAAACATTACGCAATTCATGAACTGGACTAGCGAAGAAGCCAGTGCACGAAATGAGCAGAAATTTGCCCAATTCATGAAATGGTCAATTTCACTTTTTGGGTGTAGCGTATAAATGTGCACTTTATATATCTACAACAATCATAGGATTGACATGATTGTAGTAAGATGCAGTGCACAAAAAATAAATAAATAGGTACAATATGAGTTATAGGCTATATCTATACATACACACACAAGTATATATAAATTAGTGAGGGAATGGGTTCTAGACACTCTTCTGACCAATCCTAGCCTTCAGTGCCCACTATATGTATATATTAGTCCGGACCCCGTCTGGAAATCAATGGAACCCCCCCTTAAGGGAAGTACATGTACATAATCCTACATATACAAACTTAAATAAGGTACATTTGACTCTTTTCTGATTTTACTGCCGGTATTTATTAATAGGTAGGCCCAGCCTATTCCAAAAAATATTATTTTAATATTCACCCACAAGAGGAATTATTTTTAACCTTCAACCTTCCAATTGTAACCCTAGCTCTATCATATTTTAAATAACATATCAGATCACTTGCGGTAATACATCAAAATGGCGTTGGAGAACAAAGGTCGTTTTTTGGAATGAAACAGTTGGTGTGTCTGAGAAAATAAGTCAAATACATCTCTTTTTTACTAGCTGTAACTTTCTACTTGAGAAATACACCTACTCTGTTTCCTGTCTGTTTAAGTCCAAACCAGATTTCAGGACAAACTAGATCGGACTATGCAGAATCAGTACATCCTGCCGCTTGTAGGATAAACTGGAGATTTTCAGGCAATACTAGTTTTCATCCTTAGTCCATACGTCGAGTTGATCTTGGACAGGTTTCACGATGCACAGATCGGGCGCAAATGTTGCAGGTAAACTAACCTAAACCTGGTCTATATTCATTAATCTTGAAATTTTGGCCTAGCTCATAGGATAAATTAGTATAGCCTACAATTTTATTAGGACAAACCAAGGTAGCGTTAGGATATGTTAGGTCAGCTGGCAATATTTGCGTGCAAACTGTGAATGATGAAACCTGTCCAAGGTCAACTCATCGTATGGGTTAGGAAGGATGAAAACTAGGATTGGCTAAAGACATCAGGCTATCGGTTTATCCTACCAGCGGCAGTATGTATCAATATGGCCTAGTCCAATCTAGTTTGGACAGCAGAGATATACAATATTGACTTATTAAGTACTTCAACTGTATAGCATGGGTTCATTAGTTTTAAAGCATTAAGGCTTAAAACTTTATCTACTTACCTAAAATGGTATCCAAATTACCCGAAGTCAATTGCACGGCTCCACTGTCTGTTGGGTTGTAAAATAGGTAACATACCTGTAAAAAAATATGATTTATAAAATATAGCTATGTGTGTGGAGCTCTACGCTGAACCAACCGTCCGACAGCCTTGGAATAGTTTTCAAGGAGTTTTGGACGCATCAAAATAATAAAATAGTAAAAATATTGTGCTAGTTAAATCATAAATATTTTTAACATTTTTTAGTATTGTGATTTTACTCTCAATATTTGAGAGTTTATTTTAAAACTTTCAAAACAAAAGCAACATTTAAAGCTTTAGTTAGGGCTATTTTTCAAATCCATTTGCATGGAAGATTCATGAAGTAAAACTGAATGGTTTAGGCATAACTATAAATTAAGTAATTTGAATACTGGTAATGTATTACTAATATAGGTGACCTGGTGGTCTAGGGGTAAGGTGTCAGACTTCTGTGCTGGCGGCCGGGGTTCAATCCTCGGTCCCGGCACAGATTTATCTGATTACCAAACCCTTCCTTCACCTCTGACAAGACATCTTGTGAATGTGGGGAATGTCAGGCCTCCACCGTGGTTCGGATTCCACGTTAAACTGTAGGTCCTTCATTTCATCTCACAATCACCCTACCATTTTATTATGCACAATCACCCTATCACTTTATTATGCACACTATAGTACATAGAATTGAATGACATCGATATTTAGAAATTTTTTACAATTTTTTTAAATACTATATTTAAATAACACTCATCAACACATTGCCATAATCACTTTTAAAATGTGAATATTGACGATAATGTATGACTAATTTGATTCTGCGCACTGGATGGAAGATGATATCCAATGATGCTATGGGTTATATTTAGATCTTGCGCAGCGCACACTAAAATGGCTATCATGTCATTATATGATATGTATCATCAACGTTTATTACATTAAATGGTTTATTTTAACCATGATTATAAATTTAATTTATTTACACATGAAAGGTTAGGTTAAGCTGGGTAGATAAAGTGCCATAATAATGAAAGGTTTTTAGGGTAACCTGGCGGTCTAGGGGTAAGGTGTCAGACTTCTGTGCTGGGGGCCCGGGGTTCAATCCTCGGTCCCGGCACAGATTTATCTGATTNCCGGCAAAGATTTATCTGATTACCAAACCCTTCCTTCACCTCTGACAAGACATCTTGTGAATGTGAGGAATGCCAGGTCTCCACCGTGGTTCGGATTCCACGTTAAACTGTAGGTCCTTCATTTCATCTCACAATCACCCTACCATTACACATTAGCGTAAGTGCGGATAACCCGAACGGGTAGTAAGACGCGGTGTTAATAATAATAATAATAATAATGAAAGGTTTGGTTAAGCTCAATCGGATGAGTGTAATAATAATTAATATAAACTAGTTGTGTTATTTCAATGACATCACCAATATTATAATTTACTTCGTCTATAATCTGGTCGTTATGGATACTTGTTAAATGGTTTGAAGTTAAATTTACTATGAAAAAGTTAAATGTGGTCGTCAGAGATGGTTTTTACACCTTCATAAAGATGGTAAAAATTATGTTTGTGGCTTAATGTAATGTGTCCCAATAGTTCTAGAACGGCCAAAAGATATGTCACTTAGGCGAGTCTAGAATGGCTGAAAGATGTCACTTAGGCGAGTCTAGAACGGCTGAAAAATATGTGTCACTTAGGCGAGTCTAGAACGGCTGAAAGAGATGTCACTTAGGCGAGTCTAGAATGGCTGAAAGATGTCACTTAGGCGAGTCTAGAATGGCTGAAAGATGTCACTTAGGCGAGTCTAGAACGGCTGAAAGATATGTCACTTAGGCGAGTCTAGAATGACTGAAAGATATGTCACTTAGGCGAGTCTAGAACGGCTGAAAGATGTGTCACTTAGGCGAGTCTAGAATGGCTGAAAGATGTCACGTAGGTGAGTCTAGAATGGCTGAAAGATGTCACTTAGGCGAGTCTAGAACGGCTGAAAAATATGTGTCACTTAGGCGAGTCTAGAACGGCTGAAAGATATGTCACTTAGGCGAGTCTAGAACGGCTGAAAGATGTGTCACTTAGGTGAGTGAAACATTTTCTTGTTTAGTTAAGTGTTTTTTCTTTCCTTTGTTGTTGGTTAAAATCGTTTCTACGTATTTAGTGTTTGGGATAATGTACGGCTGATAAATATTTCTGATATTCTAAGATAGAAAAATGGCTTAAAATATAATGATTAAGACGTACCAAACCCCACAGGCCTACTGTTCACATTTAATTTTATTTTTGTAGGCTACTGTTCTGTGTATAATGCAATCTTTATAGTAAGTAAAGCTCTGTATAATATTTAACATGCTATAATTATTATCCTACATACCTACAATACTGCAGCATAGTAGGCCTAATTAGATTATGGTTTATAGTTTCATATAGACTATGATTTAAAAAAAAAATATATATATTTCCAAATAATGAACATGGTTTTGATCCTGGAAGGTGTCCGCTATTAATAGATTACACTGTACAGTATTACATTTTCGATGATTTGGTATCTAAAGTGAAATACAATGTATTATATAAGGTGCTTACGCATCATTCCCTATATGCCTAAAGTACATAGGTTACAAAACTTCAAAATTTGTGACACCTTTACGAACTGAGCTACCTAAGCTAATTTAATTAAGTAAAGGTTTGATTTGCAGCCTTGAAGTTAGGTTGGCTTAATAGGCCCTATTAAAAACATGGTGGTCTAAAATAAATTAATCATACCTATCGTAATACTGTACTTACATTTTATTTTCTATTTAAAATTAATATAATGAAAAGTAATATGTAAATGAAACTTATTTATGTCTTTTTTGCACCATTATTAAACAAAAACTATGCCATTCCTTTAACAAGATGTATTACTTATATATGATTATTTTAATATACATCATACTTACTATAACATGTATAAAGAGTGTTATTCTAAGGCTTTGAATACGGTGAATTAAGTCCATTTTCCTAATATATTAAATATAACCGGCAAATTAATCCCATGGATACTTGCAAAATAATACAAATTCACTACTACGTTGACATGAAATCATAGATTAATTAAACACGTACTACGTGTGGTAGTGTCTGGGTAAATTTGTAACAAGGTGGTCGGAACATTGGTGCTACCATCTGTAGCATCATCCTAAACTACCAAACTAAAATACCAATATAATTACCGTAGAGAACAACTGGGCGACCACTATATCAGCTGACTGCTCAAAACATTCCAAAGTGTATTGTTGGATAAAGTTAAGATAAAGTTTAATGATGCCGTTTTATTCAGATTCATATATTTATGATATGCTAGAGTGTCTTAACAAGCGTAAAAATCCTACATTTTGAACAAGAACTAATAATTAGTTTGAAGAATTTGTTGAGCTGGATTAAAAAGAAAGTTTTAAACTTCTGCCAATGATTTATTAGAGAGTATTGGAGATAGTTTTGAAAGATAACAAATGAGACCCTAGCTATTGGAGTTATAAAACGAATAAATGAAAAATATATAGACTTATGGTGATCGTTTGTATTAAACCAAATATTAATGCAAGATTCTTTGATGATTGAGTTTGGAATATAAGTAGACCTAGCCTATATTCTGGCAGACAATAATAACAATTGAAAATTGGGCCTTTACTATGCTTTATTTATTTTAATATTGCATAGTTATTTATAAAAACAACTTTAACTTTAATTTTTAACTCTATTTTCAAACACTTCATAAAGGTCTCGGCATATTTGTATGAATTCCCTTACCCTACAATTATTCAAGTTTCACTAATGAAATATGAACTATTCGTTGAGGAAAATTATTCACCCACACAACTGTGGTAGCCTAGGGTTTAAACACTAAAATCTTTGTGGCTGTTATTTAATAAACTAAATTAGACTAATTTTCCTAGATAATGGCGATGATTCTATCTTGTTTATTAATTTGAAAAAAAATACGTACCTTTATTTCCGCTAAAATCCAATGTTTGTACTGAAATAAATTTGATCCTAAATACAAGGAGAAAAAGGCCAATTTAGAAACAATTTAATAAATTAATTACTTAGATTTATTAAAATTTCTTTCAGTAAAAACATAAAAAAATATTTTGCCTACAAGATAAAAAAAAATTATCCCATTCTCCTATGATATTTCATAGTCCCAGAATAATCCGAGAAAGTAAGCGTTATTTTTGCGCTTTTAGCGGGTCTTCCATTCCACCTTAATAATCATTGTCTAATTTATTTTTAAATACATTTGCGAGTCTTTTGCACATTTTACTAATATATTACTAATATTTCCTCCAAAAATTATTACATTAGTTTTAAGTCTAGTTAATAAAGTTAATAATTTGTTTTATCCTATTTAAGAATAAACAAGAGTGTTTAGAAATGGAGTGTGGAGAATGCGCAAAAACAATTACATGTAAGACACTTTTTTTTAAATATACAAACTAGTAAATAAATAATAATTTAACGTCATCCTTCTACTCATATGGGTACGGAGAATCGACGTGACTCAATTTGGCCCGCCACATTGCCGATTTTTTTTTGTCTAATCGTTTGTGCTCTATTTGTGCTCATATGTGCCCGAACATGAACATTTGTGCTGTGAAACT